>UYRR01031155.1:52365-74661 GCA_900617985.1 Anisakis simplex | reverse complement strand
CAACCGAGTATTTAATTAGTTACCGTGAATACTTTGCATAATTAATCGTAGCCAACTATCATTCCAATAGGTAATCATAACTCTGATAAAATAAATATTCTACCGATCGCTCACAGCGATTGACAAAACAACCACTTGATATCTGAGTAACAATGATAATTACTCGGTTATGTTCACTTGGCCTTCAATAATAATAATACGAAGGAGAAGAAGAATAAATTTATAATACAGATATTAAGTAGTTCATAGCCAGTGTTGGAAAATCCGTATCTAAGTGCTGCAGCATGTTTTCAAATTTTTATTATTCATACTTGACCGATTGATATGTGCGTCGTTCCGTAACGCTACTATGCATTCAGTCATTCATTTAGTCACGCATCTTAACAAGTAATTAAACAAAAACTTGCTAGCACTGCTAACTTGTTCGCTTGACCTATATTCAACTCTTTTAATGAGCTCTTCTATTGCTGTTCAATTGGCCGTTCAATTCAGTTCAAATCGAAATTCTTCCTCAAGAATGAGCACTTCTTGTGCTGTCCTGGACATCTTTCAGCGTCAACTCACACCCCACTCTTCAATTATTTATTTCACTCATTGATTGATATCATCTCCTTGCTCACTTTTCAAATGAACTGATCAAAAGCGTAAAGCCTTCGTGCCTCTCAACCGCCTCTTTCGGCCAATTACCCTCTCGGCGGCTAATATTCCAGCTGCCAAATTGTCGCCCACCCTCTCTGTGCCCTTTCGCCTGCATTATATTTTTAGTAAGCTGTTCTATTCTATTCTATTCCGCCCTTCAATTGCTCTGTTCCGTTCCGTTCTTTGGATCCTTTTTTGGAACTGTTCTGTTCTATTTCTTGGAATAAAGCAGGAATGAAACGGTTTGACTTGATTATTACCAGCAGCAATCTTTGGTGATAGCTCTGGAGACAGCCTCAAACAGCTGTTTGGGTAGATGTTCCTTGAAAGTTTGTTCTTATTCACTACCTAAATCCATGATCAGTTCGTTTCTGAATTTTGCCATCACTTAATGCACCAATTTATTTATATCAAAAAAAAAATCGTTTGCTTCGTTCATCGTCATCTTTTCAACTAAGCCTAAAAGCTTATTCATTCTCGTTTTCCACTTCTTCATTCCCGTCCTATTCAGCACAGATGGCTCAACTAAAATCCCCTCGAGGAATCGATGCATCATTTTATTCAGTTGTTCGTTCTTTAGCTTTTCTTCTTGTTTCATTTTGTCTTCATTTTCTCACTTTATTCATTTTGACTGTTTATTGCGACTGCTAAATACGGATATAATGATACTCTAATAAACCAAATCATCTCCTAGTGCCCAGATGTTAGCGATGACATTAACAACATTGCTGAACCACTGTATGGTTTCAAGCAAATAGAGTATCTAATCAATACTTTCTATGTCACGAATTAGATGTGGAATGCTTTCCTCGAAATCAAATGGCTTATTACAGACTGAGCGATCGGAGCGAACGACATTCCTTGAACATAAACGATAATCAGAAACATGACTGATTGATCTATCCTCAGTTCAAGCCATTCGACCATCTCTTTAGTATAATTCATTGATTGATTGGGGTAATTAAATATTTTGTCAATTCTGCTCTGATTTTCATCTTATTAGATATTTGCGTTGTTGTTTCTATCGTAGTTATTCGCATGATTTAAGTTGAGGATGGAGAGAAGGCGTTGATTCACGCCTTTTGGTGATGACGTTTTTTTAGGCATCATTACATTATATTTTCCAACTTTGTTCGCCATACTTAATTTTGTTCAATATAGGGTTTAGTCTGGTCACATCTCGTGCCACTCCATCTCAGAGTCACAGCCATGATTATTCGTTCATCATCCTAAAAATTTTATTTGAATTTTGGTGAGTTAGTCGGATAAAAAAACGAAACGTTACAATTTCAATTCATTTCACTGAATGCAATATAAATTATTGAATACTACTGTCAATTTGAAGGTAGCAAAAGAACATTCGTGGTGAACTACCATTAAGTGAAATATAGAAATTTTTGTTTTATGTTTTATTGTGTATTCATTGAAATTATTAGCATTCGTCCATTTGCTCGATTGAATGCTCCTTCCGATTTGGCTCGTAAAACTATGTGAAAATTACAGATAGATGTAGAGTGTCATAGAGGTGTTTAGATGAAGTCTGAAAAGTCGAATCGAAAACATATAACTAATATTGTAGATATCAACGCAAGGAATGCGTAATCGATCTTCAGTTCATCGTCAAGAAGTCGACGATGAGAAGCCATTTGAAGCATGGATATTCGTTTTGATCAACTCAACAACGTTTCTATTAGTATTGTTCACAATACTGATTGTGCTATCATTAAGCGGTAACTTGTTGGTGTGTGCTTCAGTGTACTTGGATCGAAAATTGCGTAAACAAGCCGAGAATTTATTTCTTGTTTCATTGGCACTTTCGGATTTGTTTGTGTCAGTATTGGTGAGTTTGTTAACGTCCTCTTCTTAATGTGACCAATGATCAGTTGTCAGCGTCTTTTTTCACCATACCTCAGAAATTTTACTTTCTGCTGAAAAAGCCGAATTGAGCGAACATCATCCTCAAGAAATTCCTTTTGAAGTTGTCATTCTCCTATCCTATCGACGAATTGCTTGTGATTTTCTCACTCATTCCTGCCTTACATTAATGCTTGTGAGCAGCAGGTGTTGAAGAAATAAATCTGATATTTTATTCATACATTTTTGAGTTTATGAAAGCAACAGAATGTTCAACTAAACGACTACTTATTTTGATAGAAATTGATAGGGCCGTATGATTATGCCACGATAAAACGAAATTTTAGTCGTTTTGCTTGAACTTGTGAAAGAAGTATTCGAGAGAGATTTTAAAAAAGCGTAATCTATTTATTTCAATAGAGTTTTTCAGTGCTTATACCACCGATGATATAATTAACCATCTGCCGTCTTTAAAGTGTAAATTTTTCGTGTCATATTGTTTTCAATCAAACAAATATGATCAATTAAACGTTGTTCGCACCCGTTAATCAAGATAGTTGATGAGATGATGAGATTGCCGGTATTACTACTGTTAGAATCACAAAAGATCGCGGCATTAATGATGAAATGAACAATGATAATAACAACAGCAAAGATAATGAATACTGAATACTGATGAAAATTTGATGAATGAAGGTGATGATATTCGCGGCTGCAAATGATCTGTTGGGATATTGGCCATTCGGACGTATTTACTGCCAATTGTGGATTTGTTCTGATATAGCGTGTTGTACAGCATCGATACTGAATTTATGTGCGATTGCGTTCTATCGATATCTGAATATAAGTCGACCAATGTTTTACGTTAGGTAGGTTCTAGATTAGCTTTCAGCTTAACACAGCAACAAGACCTCTGTCGGCCAATCGCCTCCCCTTTCTGTGCAACATTCTGTGATAACTTATTCACTGACCCCTTTAAGGACCCGTAAAGGAAATACTGCCTATGAGAAACAGTTTCTGAAAGTTTGTTCCTTTTCACTAGCTAAAATGCCACCTTTCCGCTTGTCCAAACTGCTCTCTTCGCTTTCTTGGGAGCAATAACACATTGAGAAACCACTGTGATCTAATTTCTTGCATACGTTTGTATTTTACTTCATTCATCTTTTTTGTGATCAGTCATATTTGTTTCCTTCTATTCGATTATAAGTAAAAATCTCTTATTCTAGACGTCGACACATTGCTTATGGTATAGCGGTTATTTGGCTTTTCTCTGTGATTATTGGAACCACTCAAATCGCATTCAGTTTTGTGCAACAAAAGGCTGAGCACAAAATACTGTTAATTAACGCATATCATCATTCCATGCAAAATCGGTCAATTATCATTTTATTTCTTCATATCAATCGAATATTCATTCATTCTCGTGTGTTCGAATAAGTTTTCTTTGATAGTATTCTAGACAGTTTTCTTCTTCAGATTAATCTGGGGTAGCAGTGGCTCGCTCCATCATTTCTATCTTATATTGGTTATTAAGATGGTTTGTATGAACTGTTCCAACAATGGTGATGATGGAGCTATAAAAAATAATAACAGTAATAATTATAGCAGTAGTGATAATGTTTAGATTATTCAGTTCTTCACCATCTCATTATCTGCCGAAGTGTCAGTTGTTACTAAAGCCAATCTATGCGATCGGTAGTTCAATGTGTAGTTTCTTTGTACCGGCCACAATCATGCTGTCACTTTATACAAAGCTGTATTTGTATGCACGACGACATGTTCGTTCGATCCGATCTCAGTTGAAGCAGGCTACGGGTTTACTGATCATGCAAATAGCTAGTGATAGAGTCAGAGAGGTTCATAGCTACTATTCATTTAATTAAGCATTTTATCACTTGCACATTGGTCTTTCTGCTGAAAAAAAAGAATTTTAA
This sequence comes from Anisakis simplex, assembly GCA_900617985.1. Lineage (NCBI taxonomy): Eukaryota > Metazoa > Nematoda > Chromadorea > Rhabditida > Anisakidae > Anisakis > Anisakis simplex. Next base: position 70,234 of record UYRR01031155.1, on the reverse strand, counting down.
TTAAAGGTGACCGCATCAACTCTGAATGTTCGCAGCAACAATGATACCATCCGAAAATTACCAGCACCATCTTGTCAGTCCCAGTCCTGCTCATGTTCTTGCTCCCGTTCATCATGCGACTCCTCTGATCCCCTTTGCTGCTCTTCCTCGAACTCATCGTCTTGCTCTCCGTGTTCCTTCACCCCTCGCTTATCGACATATCATCGTCATCGGTCGTTCTCACCACCATCTCAACAGCAGAATGGTTGTTGCATGCTTAGCAGAAACACCCATCGAGATGTGATCGCGTTATCAGCTGCAACGGCAGCAGTATCCATAACGGCAACTGCTCTGCCAACAAACTTGAATAAGCATCAAAACCATCATCTTCTCAAAGCCAACCAAAAAAGCACTCATCAAAATGTCAAAGTCAAATATTCCCGTCCCAATCATAATCGTGATCGCAATCCGTATCATCATCATCATCACCACCATCATCACCATAAATCACATAATTATGAGATGGATAGAATAATGGTTCGTTGATTCGTTTTGTTAATACTTTGCGCAAATTTGTAAGAAAGTAGCTTACAATTAGTTGAAGTAGATTTGATTGTTATCGTCGAGTAGTTACAAAAAATTGATAACGATTCCATTTTTGTCAACATGAGATTACACAAGATGAAACGTCGCTTGTAAATTTCTAATTGATTTGATTTTTTCTCATATGAATGAATAAAATTTTCAGCAGCGGCAGCATCAAGAGCATGTATCTCATTGTTTCAACGTCGCGAAACAATTTTTTTGTTTTTGCTGCCGGTTCGCATTTTCTACGACGAATTATAATACTAATCTAAGTAATAAGAAGATGAATGTTGATAGTAATCGATCAAAATCAGTATTCAGCCATAAAATACATCTTAGTGAATCCGCATCTTCAACACAGCAGCAACAACACCAAAAGTCTTCTCACAGTGTCAGCGATCAGAAAGCAAGGTTGGCCACTGAAGAACACTTCATCATTTTCTTTCGCAGCACCATTTCTTGTATCACATTCTTTCTGTGTCTCACTCTCGTTGTGTTTTTCTGCCTGAAATGAAGCCCAGTTTTAGGTTAACTCTTGGCTTCATTATGGGAACATTCCTTGTTTGTTGGCTACCGTTCTTTATCGTTAATGTGCTACGCTCATTGATTCCAGAAATCGTCACTAATGCTCAGTTCCAGGTGGTCGTCACTTTCATCTCTTTTGAATATATTTTCTTTTTGAAAAAAAAAAGACCTAAAGTGATATTTTTGTTGATACAAAAAAATATCACTAGGCTGCAACTAGGCCATGATCAGCAAACGCATTAGCTCTATAATCATGGCCTAGTTGCGCACAGTTTATTTCTTCTTTTCTTTGAACGTAAAACCTTTAAATTTTTCTTCATTATTTGCTCAATGTTGCTATATTTCCGATTATTTGGATTGATTAAAGGCAGTTACATGGCTAGGATATGCGAATTCGACAGCAAATCCGCTCATATACAGCATCTTAAATCGAGATTTTCGTCGTTCCTTTGAGCGCATATTAAAACGTTTATTCGTCTATTTATGTTGTCGTCGACATTCCACGAATCCACAACGATCATCATTTCAATCTATTAAATATCACAAGTGTGTGCTTTTTAACTAGTCCACTACACCAATTCATTGCAACTTTTTTTCTCAGTTCGTTCAATAAATTATTTTTTATTAGAAGTACATTTCAGCAAGATGAAAAATTCGACAAAAAAAACATTGTTAGAAGGTTATTATTGAAAATAAAGGTCTCTTTATAGAAGGAATGGTCAATGTCGTGAAGATTTTGGTGAGAATGCTCATCATGCATCATCATATTTGTTGAATGATACAGATAACGATGAGAACAAATTCAAAATGAAACTGGAGAAGATAGGATGAAGTGGAAATTAGAGCCAACTTGAACGACAGCTGTGATGATTCTCTCTTGAGATGATCATTATCGTTGTATTGTACACTATTGAAACATAAAGTGGATGTTGACTGTTGTTAGTTTATTCGAAATGTTCTTACTTGTATGCACACGCGTAGTCAAGGGAGGGAAGTGTAGGGGTGCACACTCCCTCTACCCCTTAAGGATGGAAGAAAAGGGAAATGTGGAACGGAGGGGGGAGGAAATACGAAAAACAGCGAGTGGAGGAAAAGAGACAAAAAATAAGTGTCGAAAAATTCAACCCAAAATTTAACTGTTTTCTTGGGATCAGATCGTTTTGCGCCCCCCCGTTCCCCTAAAATATTCTCAGTTACGGTCGTGCTTGCATGTGTTTGAATCTATTCAACATTGTTCCACTGAAACGAACATTCACAGAATGGTAATTGCTCATGCAAGATTTTGAATTTAGGTGCACATTTAGGTCTAGTGTATGTTTACTAATATGAAATCACAAAGTTTCTTGTCGTTCTTCGTTTCTGTTGTTTTTGAATTTCTTTATCTTTTTTTGGTTCATTTAAAGGTTGTTTTGGCAAGCACTACAGCTCCCTATGGCTCTTCTGTCCTTTCTTTTAGCAGATCTTCTACTATTATTGTTGTATAATTGTTCGTTTATTAATTACGATGTTGGGTTGGTACAATAGATTGGTCAATGAATACGAATTGATGTGTTGGTATCGTATCCATGTGTGATTGGTTTGTGCAGATGTTATGTTCATCCTTAAAGGGATTGTGAACCCAGTTTCTTATTTAAAGGGATTAGGAACCAAGTTTCTTATTTAAAGGGATTAAGAACCGAGGTTGATCCTTCAGTTCGATAATATGATAGATTTAATTAAAGTCTCGCAGTTGCATATTTCTGTGAGGATTGCTTACTGCAAGACACCTAGTTTATAAGTGATATCAAAGTTTTGACCAAATATGAAAAATGCAAGATGTAAGATGTTCAGTTAATGTATGTTTCATTAATTTTTAATATCTATTTTGTCTAATACCGATGAGTAATCAGATCATTGCGGATAGTACTTCAATACATCGATCAACGGGGTAGAAGTAATGATTCCATGTAGGAGTGTTTGATAGTTTTGGTTTGATGTCATTTAGAAGTTTGATAATTTTGACTCAGTGATTCTATTGAAAAATTTGTATTATATAAGTGAATGTTGTGTTTGAACGTACCACTTATTTTTTTGAACATTACGTTGTCTTCTATCAATGATTTTGGTGTTTATTCACTCATTGTGAGCGGTTCGTTCGGGTTTATGTAGATTTCATATTATTTATGCGGGCCGTTCAGGTCGTATTATTTTCATAGAGGTTTAAGTTAGAGTTGAGATTGAGACAGGAGTTGAGGTTCCAGCAGGAATTTAATGGCTGTAGAACTGGGTGAAATTGGAAGGTGTTGGAATTTGGGATAGTTTTGGACCTAAGGATGGGGCTGAGCCAATAGTTCCAGAACTTGAACCAACAGTCGTTCTTCCAAAAAACCTGGATCAAAGTCGTATTGTTCCGAAATTAGGATCTGAAGTTCGGATTATTGTTGAATATTCGTAAAAAGCATTTCGTTTGCAGTTTATTTCAGTGAATTTGTGCGATGAATTTTTTTAAAACTCAAATTCAGCATCCAGTTAATGTTTATTCTTAAAATGCTATTTAGTCTTAAAATATTTGTTAATTAACGTTCAAATTAATTGATAATCGTGAGCAGTAGCAATGCATCAAATTTCATTAACCTTCATTTGAAGTGTGACTATATAATATTCATTCTTGGGATACGGTAGTTACTCTTACTTCTCTGAAAATAGCCGCGTCTGATTCGCTCTCCTCGTTATTTCATTTGCAAGCTCTCCTCATTGTCGGTTATCTTTCCTCTTTTGAATGTGCCACGCAACAACAACATGATACTCATTCTTCTTTTTATACCACACAGTTGGTTCACTGAACAATGATGGGGTCGGAAACATTTTCTGTCGCCATCGTTTCGATATTATACAGAAGCACACGTAGGTGTCATGTATTGGTCATATAGAAGGAGCGGAGACATACAAGCTGTGAATTAATGTGATATGTTATTGAAGCAGATACAGTAATCAGCGAAGGTAACATCTAGAATTCGTGAAGAGTAATATTCTTTCTACATGGGGTGTACGCAACATCATTCATTTTCTTTATGCGGTTGTACAATAATATTATTTAGTATGAATACTTCAGGTATTCTTAGAGTTTATTTAAATTTTTAGATGTTTGAGCGATGTTTTTACATACGCGAATCGTATTTGATAATCTATGGCCGATTTACATTTACTGTCTGAAAATCAACAAACGCTACATCCCATTGTATTTGCTCTTCATTGACATCGGAAAGGCATTTGGGTCCATGCAAAAATTGCTATATGGGATTCACTGCAATCGGTTTCAGTCAATCATTTGATCATCAAAATGTTACAGAAAAATTATGAAGTGTGCAAGTCTCCCAAGCATTTGAGTAATATCAAAATTCCATTCAATATGCAAAGAGGAGTACGCCAGACGGTAACGATATCACTGCGGCAATTCAACGCTTGTCTGTAAACAATATTTGAAGGGCGAGACTGGCAAGATAAGGGTACCGAAATTGATATGGAAATGTTACACAATCTCAGATTCGCTGGTGACATTGTACTGATTTTAAAGAGAAGGGACGGTGCTGCAACTGGATGAGGACAATGCTCTTGTTCGGGAAAATAGTGAAAGTGGATCAAGGATCCACATCACATGAACGAATATCATGACAGCTGTGTATTCAACGCAACGCTCATATTACACAGAAATGTTGGTGGAGAATTCACAAGCCCTGGTCAACTCACCAATGAAAAGGGAAGAGGAACCCGAAGTAAGAAGGAGGAGAAAATTTGGATACAAATCGTTTTATAAATATACAGAATTTTTCGTTGATAAGGGGCCTGGAATGGTTTTGAACGACTTTTGTTAGATGAATATGTACTTCGGGTTAGTGTTGGGAACTGTAAGATTTTTTGCCGGGGCCGTCGACCGAACAAGCCCTTGCGGTTGCAGTCGAGGGTCCCGAATTTCGAAGGCTCCCAGAAATCGGTCAGCAATTCCCGACCCAACTCTACTTCTGGTGATGGCAAAGAGAGCAGAAAATATGATGTCTTTTGATTTCACTCTGATGATATTTTGATTATGTCACTACGTTTAAGTTGTAATCCCTTAATTCACATTCATTTACGCCATAATGTTTAGCATTGCAATTATATTTGTCATAATGCTCAAATATCACCGCTGCGTTGCTATACGGGGGTGAAACGTGGGCCTAATTAGTGATGTCTCTATTTCAGTTAAACTATTCTATTCCTGTTCTACTCCAAGGAATGGAATAGAACAGTTCGCAAACGAGGAACGCACAGAACAGAATAGAGCCGTTTTGGAGCGGAATAGAATAGGACATTTTCCAAAAGTTGGTATAGAGACATCACTAGCCACAACAAAGATAGAAGAACAAAACAATACAAAGAGAGATGGAGAGACGCATGTTAGGAATATCGTTGCGGAAAGATCCGATGCGAGGAGATTCCCCGAACAAGTGGAGTAAGAGACGTGATCGCAGAGTACAAGAAGAGAAAGTTACGTTGGGTAGGCCGCGTAGCAAGAATGAATGATGACAGATGGACTCAAGTAGTTGCAGAGTGGTACTCAAGGGAATTAAAAAGACCACTCGATAGATCTGCAATAAGATGGAAAGAGCATATCACGAAGGAATTGGGTAATACCTGGCAAAGGAAAACAAGGTGAAGGACCGAATAGAAATGCACTGTAGCCAGCAACGTTACAAATGTTTGATAGTCTGGCCAATTCAGCTAATCCAATTAGCAATGCTTAAATTCTGTCACAATATATGGTCATAATTTCAAATATCTATGTTGCAGCTTTTAAATTTCGTTTACTAATTCATTGAATCTTTTCTCGTTTCTGCTGTTTGCAACAGCTGACTCGTGCGAACTTCCGATAATTCTGAACGTTCACACCTAAACTTCATTATATCACCAAATTCAATACTTTTTCAAACAGAAAGTAGGTCATCAACTCTGAAAATTCCTCGCTACCATCTGTCCTCATCTTAGTATTTCAATTCCTTATCCTCAAGTATTCTTGTACCCATTGGCATGAAGTATAGCTGTTCCGATTATTTTGATCAGTCATGAATTTTCATTCACCAAATGTTCATTTAGTCATTCCCTCATATATTCTTAAAGATTCGTGGTATCTTTGCAGTCAATAGTTTCATTTTATTCTCTTTTCTTCCACCACTCGGTGGATTATCCATTTTGCTGAGTTTTATGTGTCCATTTTTACTTGCAGATGTTTCGAATTGCACAGAATGATTCAAATAAACTGAATGAACAGAATTGATATCCCATCCAATTTGATCCTCATATTTCGCCGAATTTATAACTTGCCATAGCAAGCGAATGATTTCATTCATGTTATTTCATCATTCAAAATATGAAACCTTTGTCCAGCGGTATGAATACAAATGTAAATTGTCATATTTTGCATAGATTTTCGCACATTTTAATTTTTCCGGGATAAGTGATTATATTCACAGTCAGTAACTACAGACTGCTGAAATCAGCTAGCGTGAAGAATGCATTCAAATACATTCATTTACCGTGCGAATTTCCATGCAAAATACACCAATGTATGGCTGTATATATGCAACGTGATAAGGGCTCAAGATAAATTTTCATGCAGTGTCTATTGCCGTCGTGGTATATATTTACATATATTACGATTCGTTTCGTATGATTTGTTCCACTTTGTATTTTATATTTGTAAATTTTAAACTTCATTTTCAGTGACTGATGTTGGATGTTTTAGGTAAAAATTCAGTCTCTTTCGATGGGAACATCTAATTGTTATCAGTGATCACGAGAAAGTATAGGATTGCTGTATCTTCCTATATAACAAATCGTTTCTGAGATGTCGAAAAATCAAGGAGCTCGATGCGAAGAGGTTGACTCGTCGAATGTAGCGTTGGAATTAATATACTCGACAAAAAAGCTCCACTCTAGCATATTACGGAGTAACATTGCCCAGCAAAGATTATCAATAGAACGTTCTGATTAAATTCTCGACTGACTGGAAGAATTTCCATGGAAGATAATACAACGGAGTTGTCGTATTTGAAAAGTGCGCAGTTAAAAACACCCAATTGTGAATTCGCCAGGCATTTTCTCAACGATGAGTTTATTGGCTGAAGCATGATCAAATTCCTGATGAACGAAGGAAGGGAAAACAAGATGAAGATATTTAGAGAAGAGAAAAATTCCACGAACCTTTACTAATAAATGAGTAGAATGACCAAATTAACATTATGTGATTAAACGTTAATGACTGATTAAAATAAGTGTAACAGTTGCAGTTCGTGTCAAAGAATACTGAATATCTGCGGAGTATGTCAAATATAGGTTTAGGTACCGAATATAGCCGCTGGACACACCGTACAAAATTTGCTCATGAAATAGTGAGAGAATCCGGACGGGATCAATTGTAAGCAAAAAATAACGAATAATTGCACGCGAAGCGATGCAATATTAATAAGCAATACTCTAAACGTAACAATGATACTGATAATAAATCTCTTTCAGAAGCACTTTCTTTTACAACCTGTCATTTGTTTGTAGTACTTCCAGCATTTCTTATATCTTTTGCATAAAAAGCAATACAGCAGATTTGAATTGATTCAAAAATACAGCAGATCATGTGCACTAATAGTTGCGTCAAAACTTTGGAATTAAAATTGTTGTAATCACATCGTCTCAGTTCGCGCAATACATTGATCCATTCCGTGTTAAATAAACAATCAATCAAAATCGATTCGAAAAACAGATCAAAAAAATTTTAAACTTCATTTTGAGTGACTGATGTTGGATGCTTGAATGCTTTAGGTAAAAAATCAGTCTCTTTCGATGGGAACATCGAATTGTTATCAGTGGTCACGAGAAATTATAGGAATGCTGTATATAACAAATCGTTTCTGAGATGTCGAAAAATCAAGGAGCTCGATGCGAAGAGACTGATTCGAAAAACAGATCAAAAACCGAAAATATATTCTGGGATTTCTTTCATATTAGCATTTCTTTTCATTATCTTCCAGGATCCTTCACAATATTCCAGCTTGCGCATCTCCCTTACTTATCACTCTTCCATGACTGTTGATTTAATTTAAAGCACGCCTGTGCAATTACGTTATTAGTTTGATGCTACTGAGCATATATTATATCGATGCTACTGTACGTGATTTATGGATAGATTATTATCATAATTATCACTGTTGCCATTATTACCATCTACACGCATTGGTCCAGGATATATCTGGAATGTAACTAAATCGCGATTTAAAACTACGCAAAGTTTGGAACAACTTCGTTCGATAGCTAACGTACAGACGTTTTACACATGAGGATTAATCAAAACTTATTTACACTCAAAATAACACAGCTGCTTTTTCGTTTATCATTCATCCCAGTGTGTATACCTTTGTTAACAATATTCTAACCAGAAAATTAAATTTTTGTTATTAATTTTTTAAAACTTTCTCCTTATCTTTAATTTGCTTAAAATTCTTATCTTTAATTCTCTTTTTAAAATATTCATGTTTCATCGTTGGTTAAACATCGATCGGAAAGTTTGACTTCGTCCACTTCGGTTCTTCTAAAAAAAAGATTGAAGAGTGGTTGTACCCATGAGTTAACTAAACTTCATTCAATTCGCCAATTACAAAGCTTACCGAGCTCAATGATTTCAATTGGTATGGAAAAAGCTGAGAAAAAAAGAGATTCCAACTTCATGAGCAATTTCATCGAATGTTATTCGACGGTCTTGTTCTACCAGGATTCGTAATAGCTACTGGTTTTGATCATTTTTTGCAGTAGATGATCTCTCTGCCTTCAAATCGTCTTCGAGATCTTTCGTGCACTCCTTGATTCAGTTGATCAATCCAAAGATAATCACTTTGAATGATGAAAAGTCCCCATACACACGGTGCAAAGATTCAGTGGAGCTGTTTCCACCCAGAAGTTTTATGTTGATTCTTATCTGAAATGCACTCATCTCGAAGGGTTCAAATATCTCACCAGGTAAAACATAACTAGCGATGAAACGATGCCATATCTGCTCAAGATATGATGCAAATATGTTTTGTTTTGCGTAACTGGGCATGGCTAGGATTGGCAGCATCAGTTTTGAACTTTTTGACTACCCTCATAATATTTTTGGCATATTTAGCTTAGTTTTATACATTTAAAAAACTTCAGCAACTTTTTGAAACAATTTCTATGAGATGATCACCATTAAATAAACTCTTTATAAGCTCTTTGCTTAACTTCAAAAATAGTGCGATTCAGTATATCAAGTGGAATAGATACGATATCTCTGCAAATACTTCTTAATTCTTCGACTGTATTTGGCTTTTGTTTGTCCACCATATTCTTGAGCTATCCTCAAGGGAAGTAATTCGCTAGCGTCATACCTAGAAATCTTGACAGCCAATCGATATTGTCGAATCTGAAAATGATCTTTACAAAAAATTATTCTCAAAGAATCGTCATGGACAGCTGCGTTTTATGAATTGTGGCACTATCTTGTTGCACCAACAGATGCATCAGATCAGAACTTGATGAGTCTTTCACGTCATTTTGCCGTATTTGATTTATCCTGTTCTTGATGTCATTGTTCTAAATGATTGCGTATGAAGTGTGCATTCGCTGTTTTAAGAACAATTCAACACAGCCACTGCTACTCAGTCATGAATCAAAAAGAAGCATATTGTTAAGGACAAGTTGAATACTACATCTCTTCATTCTTGTACATGCTTATATACGTAAATAGGCCCGGTTCATTCATTCTGTTCTTCATCGACAACTGCATTTAGCGTTAACGATAGCTATTAGTATTGGTTGGCTGCAAATTTCTGCGATGAATAGGTTAACACTGTGCTCAGTCAGCTTATCGATGAGCGAGCAGCAGTGCAGCAAGCTTTCTCTGAATATATCGGCCAGTTCCAGTGACATTATTACTTACGGCCGTATTATTCCTCACAATTAGTTATTTTCTAAATAAATTGATTTGCAATTGCGTACTCTGCTTGCCTGTTATATCCAAGTCGATCGCTTGATCGGTATTCATTGTAACATAATATTAAAGTTACAAAAAATTCGTTATTTGACGCCAAATTCATCGCATTCCTAAGTTTTAATGCTGTTTTATGTAATAATAGTGTTCATAATTTAATGACTTATTCACAACTTATTGCTGATTGAATAGCCTTCGTTAGTTGATGTTGACTTAATCCGAGCACAATTTATGCCTCTTCAAGTGATGCTGATTTCTTATGGTTGGCTAACAACGTACTCAATTCTGTTGAATCTGTTAACTTCATGTTTTGTCAGCCTAGGCTTTCCTTACTGAATATTGCTTTCTTGAATCGTTGCCTTTTGAGTGTATTTTAGCAGTACTGGATGTTCATCAGAGATCGTTCGCATAACGAATGTCAATGAAAGATTATGTATCACGAAAAACATGAAGTGGCATTTGAGAAGTGATTCAAATACTATTATTGAATGTATTGATGCAGGACACATTGATTCATTTAATAGCTGCATTTGATTTAGATCAGGATTTATTTAAGTCGATCTTTGCTTGAATAGTTCCTTCAATGCATCTGTCTTTATCATGCTTCCATCGATTGACGACCATCATTAAATCAGTCAGTTTATTCTTAGTCACTTTCACTGTCGCATGTGTTTGATTATGCCTTTATGCCCTTCTCTAGCTTATATAATAATATTAAGCCTAGCAGTAGCAATAACCTCAGCTAACCACATAACTAAAGAAGCTAGTTGCTACAAATCGACCACATCATTATTTAATAGAGTGGATAAGAGATATGTATATTACTGGATTGCTGTTATCAAATTTCACACGTGCAAATATAAATAACTATTTCGATGTATATCACTGGATTGCTGAAGAAAACAGCAATAAATGCTGAATCAGTCGACTATAATTTCAGATATTATCCACCTATCACATAACATTCATTTTTAAATCTCTCTATTGCTACTGTCTTCGATTATTCACATCGTCATTCCTGAGCAAATAGATCTTTGTTGAGAATGTTCGTATCAAGAAAGGAACGCTTTGGCTAGCTTTCCAGCAAATAATTCAGCAGAATTAACCCTATCCATAAAAAAACAAGAGCTTAATGTCAACTTATTGCTTCCTAGCTTCGTTAACAGTGCCTTTATATGCATACAAGAGCAGTTGTCAATAGGAATAAAGCCTAGAGAGTGATGAGAACGATGAAAGATGATATACGATGTCTGTTCATTTATTTGTTTCTTTCCACTCCAATGAATATTCTACCTCCCTTCATTCTCTGGTTTCTGTTCGTCATTTTACTCTCGACAATCACGAATACTCACCTCGAGCATTCCTCTTTTATTAGCTTTATCTCTTCTTCCCATTCGAACAGCAACGACAACCTCTTAGTAACGTGCTGTTCATCAATCATTCATTCAGCAAGAAGGTTTCTGTCTTCAATATTAATGGTTGAATTCTTCTTATTGTGTTTTTAAAAACATCAGCAAGAATAACGTTTGAATTTTATCTTTTATATACCAGTGCATGTTTAGTGAGCAGCTTTTATCTTTTTTCTTACATTTATTCATCCATTTATCTCGTTCATATCTCATTTATACATTCGGTTTTTAATGTTGAATCGTTGCATCGCTGAATCCATAATGACACATTTCTTTCAATTTCCAACTCTACGTTATCATCATATTTTCCAGCAGTTTCCTCTTTCTGCACATGCAGAAGGCAATTCTCGATGATAGTGATTGATAAGAACAGTTAGTCACCTTTGCGCAGTCCGAAACCTGTGTTTCCTTCCAACATTTCGGTATTTTATGTCACCGGTAAGGGAGAAGACCTTATAAGCGAAATGTGAAGAGACGGATGGATACTTTACCTAGAGGACTTGGGAAAACCGTTGAATGAAGGAACAATAAACAGTAAACAACAATAATGATCACAATGTCACCGAGCGTCGAGCATTAATAAGATACCAATTTACGATGATTGTTGACAGAATACAAAGTGGAGACGTTCGCTGATGAAATACTGGATTGTGACGACTTATGGCAAACTATTGAACTGAGGCGTTCACCTCAAGAATATGTTGTGAGGCTATCGCCCCTGGAATATATTTTTGAGGCTATTGTCTCGGGAATATAGTTTTGAGGCAAATGCCACCAGAAATAGAATATCCGAACGATTGCACCGAAGACGACCTATGCTACAGATAGCTCACTTTTTATGCAGTTTCGACCACCGAAGATTCCACCTCTTTCCCATGGATTTAGGCAGATGTTTTGACTGTTTTGTTGACTTTTCTTAATGGTTTCATTATCAGTCCTTCTGCTCCGAACGTTGTCCTTATGAATCGCAAAGAATTGCTTGAACGATTATCAGCTGCTTTGATCAGTCAGTCAGTTATGATGTTAAAAATGCAACACAACGAATGATTCATTCGCGTTTCGCGACACCACCATTGAGGAGCAAATAAGGAGAGCAAGAAACGCCTCTGGAGAGCAGTACGTCTTTTTTTGCAATCTGCATATTCCGTATATGTGTACTGATTCAGCACTACATTTATGCAGATTTCGATTCCATATCTATATAAGCAGAGCCATTTCTTACTCTCCTCATTCTTTTCCCGGTATTTTGGCCTACGCCAAAGTGATTGTTTTTATCAACTATTATCATCAAGAACTGACATTAAAATATAAACTTGTTTTTTGGTGCAACTATAGTATTACGAGTCATATATAAATCGTTTTGAAACGCTAGCATGTTTGAATGTCGTCAACATTATTTAGAATATAAAAGAAATTTTTCTCAATTCTCATTAGCGACTTAATTAGTACTTCATTGCACTTAAGCTTTATTGTGAATTTCTAAAATTTGGGAGCACAGTACCGGAATAAAGCACAGATGCAAGATGCATTACGCTGGAGCACATGTGCTTGCTTGGATGTCACTGCTGGTAGGTACGGGAACACTTATCGCTGCAATTGGCACAGACTTCTGGTCAACACATCGTCCAGTGGAAAGTGTTGGTTTGTTTCTCAGTGAAATTATTACTTCTTGCTGATACTATAGCTCATATTATCACTTTAACTGATACTATTAATATTATTGCTATTAACATCAGCAGTTCTCTTCGCTCATATGACCAACAACCGATCAGCAGCAGTACTTGTTGGAACAGTCGTTGGAATATCTGTCGTACCGTTATCATTTAACGATTTTTTATGAGTCTCCATGAAAGGCGTGAAGTTCATGTTCCTTTATTGGCATCAGCAATGAGAGCGAAGAGTTTCTGAGAGTTCTGAAGGGAGAATGAAGTGAATGCGCATCACACTGCAGATATAATGAGCATGCATCGCGGTCTATGGAAACAGTGTACGCGATATTTGATCGATACATATTGCCATAATCGTTTCTCGAAATTCACGGACGATGTGCTCGAAGTAATGCGTATCGGAGGTTTTGCTACTGCTGGTGATCTTTTTGATGGATATCGCCCACCAATCACCGCTAAAAAACTTCAAGGTACATCGTATATATTATATAACACAAAAGTAATTGTCATCATTTCAGTTAGGTAAAAGCCCTGAAAATCTTCGTTCTTCAATATATTATACAAAACAATGAATTCATCCATGCATTAGTGTATGGCACAAAATAAAGAAACATGCATCAGTTTTGCTATTCCGGCTTTTACCTAACTCCCTTTCAGAAATTTCGCATGTAATATACGAATTTCTCTTACGCTGAGCTCAAAGAGGAACTTGCATAGGCCGAAGACTGATTACGAGATTAGGCTGCAACTCATCTTCGATGATTTAGTGTCACTAATTTTAAGTCAAAAGTTTTACCGTGCGCATCAATACCACCTATCTGAACAAGATTTTCTCAAATCACAGTCAAAATAATCAGTTACGCGTTCAATTGCAGTGTTCGAATGGCTTATACTTGCATTGATGCTAATGTCAATTGGACTTTCTGTGATCAGTCTTCTGTGCAGTCCATGTTGTTGTAATCACTGCAGTTGTTGTCTCAGTTTTTTGGTCTTTTTTGCTGGTCAGTCGAACGAACATTTGCAGCATCTTTTATCAGTTTCTTCTTTATCTTTCTTATCAAATAACAGTATATAAATGAAGAAAGTGTTCAGGTATCTGCTCGGCATGTGCATCGATCTGGTATGCTCATCAAAATCAAATGGGTCAAACGTTAACATTCAGCGTACAACAGCCAGATGATCTGTCTTTGTATCGAATGGTGATGATGATTTCTCAGTTGATTGCTTCTGTGGATATGTTCTTTGAACTATGCTTTTTTTTTCTCCGCTTCCACTACATTCTCCGTCAGTCTATTACAGCGATATCAGCCAAGCATAATCAAATTGATTCAGATGAAAATTTGTTCGCAGTTTGCTGAAATTAACGCTGCTGCAGCGTATTAATAATGAATTAATCAGTGGGATGAATAACAGTAAATAACAATTTTGCAGCATAATCAGTTAGCCTGGTCATTTTATTTGGCTGTATGTGGCAGTATCTGTCAATTTTTGGGTGGTGTATTTTTTGCGTGTTCCCGACCACGGCAATCCTCTTCCGCCTACACGCATTCTGTTTGATGAAACCAAAGCGAGTCTTGTGAATACCCCCAAATGATATATTATTCACGAGTGCATCCACCTATTCTTTCCACTTCGTTTATAAGTAAGTAAAACAATTAGATTTCTTTGATGGTTTCTTTTCAAATTCTTTGTTTGTCAAAGAATGAAGTTATGTATTACTGGAAAATGAATATGAAGGATTGACTTATTGTTAAGAGAACTATGTACCGTGCAAAAAAATGCACATTCCTCTTATTCATGCACCATCAGTTAGCTGAATATCGAGCACTGATTTATTTATGATCCAAAAAAAACTTGATTCTGTGGTGCTGTTGATGCATCCAGTGTGACGCATAATTCATTCGAATTTGTTTGAAAAATCAGTCCAAGCCATTTCTATTTCATCCGAATGTTTATTAATTTCAGATGATACCTCGTTACCTCTTGTTGGTTGTGACTAAAATGTTAAATGCGAATGAAAGAACGAAAACAGTGGATCAATCAACCATACTTATTATGTACACTGAATGATATAAGTGAATATGAATGTGACGTTGGCCAACTTCAAGAAGTAATATGGATGATGGTGGTGATTATTACGGAAAACTAACGTCAGCATGACATCATAATCCATATTTGCAATGTTATATGTACTTATTTATTTATTCATTTAATTATTTGTATATATTACAATATGTATATGAGTAATTCAGTAAGTATATTACATGTTACCATTGACGTCCGTAAGAGTTCACTGAAGCTCATTATTAGAAAAAGAATAATTATTAAATGACAGCAACGTATCAGCATGGAATCAATCGAAATAACAGTCATGTTAAAAAAAGTTAACTGAATATTTATAAGTAAATATATATGTATGAAGAATGCAAAAAATTAAATCAATAATAATAATAACACAATGAAATGAGAACCCGTATGTAATAAGTTATGGAAACACACATCTTCCGAGATTATTGCAAATAGAAAATGAATTAAATAACGCTAAAATGATGAATGTATTTATATGTGTGTGTTACCTGATTATTCGAAGCATTTTGTCAATCTTAATTCAATGCATTTTCTGAATTTGAATTGTTTGATGCATGATCAATTGAAATGAAAGAGTATAAAACTGCACTGGCACAATGAATTTGTGCTCATCAAAAAGCGAACAACGAAACCTCCTAACTAGATAAGCAAGTGTCGAGCTTCATTTCGTGGATACGTATAATCTGTATTTGTACACAAATTGGCATGTTCTGCCGGTGTACCATAATCACTCGAAAGAATCAGTGCTTGGGGATATTGAGGCAATGCTTGCTTATTGTAGCGTATCTGTTGTGCTGTAGGAAAAGCATTTGTGCCGTTGCCGCCGCCCACACAACCAACTGACAGGCCACTGAAAAGGCAACAGTGAACTGATTGTTGAAGAATGAATGAAGTTGCTAGCTAACCTGCTCAATCGTGTCCTCTGTGGAGAGTATGTGGCAGCAGCTTGAGCTGAAGTAGCTGTAGCGGTAGTGTTGCCAACCGAAGGTGTTTGTTTGGGTGGTGATGGTGGATAGAATGCGGGCGGTGTTGGTTGTTGAATTAGTCTTTGGTTGATAGCAGCAGCAGCAGCAGCAGCAGCAGCAGCAGCAGCACCCTTCGATTCATTTGAATTGGTGACCATCGGTTCACTTAACTCCGCACTGAAACCTGCTGCAGCACAACATGGCAGTCGCTGATGAGCACCGTTAGTGCGTGCTTGGCTAGTGGTTGTGTGACGACAACTCTTCTCTGTTCGCTTCATACACTTACAACAAACACATGCACACACGCATAAGCAACCACAGCAACTCACCACCGCCATGCACATCAGCAGTAATGTCAAGCCTGTTAAGGAACCCAACGGATCGTCGTCCAGAACTGAAATTTTTTTGTTCATTTTTTCATTTATTATCAATAATATGGAGAGCAGCTAAAATGAACAAATATCATACAGTCACAACGATGTGCGATTTGACGTTCACGTGACAGATCTGATTCATCCTTGCAGTCCGGATAACGGTTACAGGCGAGTTCAGACGGAATACATTCGTGATTGGCGCATGTGAATTCACGTTGAGTGTTACAAGGTTCTGAAATTAGCAAACAGATATATTAGTCAATACGAAACTTGTTTCATTTGAACGAGACAAGTAGAAGAAAGAAGGCAACAACGGTAATTGGGCAAACGCAAGGAGTGACGTACCAGAGTTCGATTTTCGGAAAGCAGACCACAGAAGTCGGAAACCTTCACCGCTATGATTCGGTGGTAAATCCGCATCCGAATGCCACCATAAAGTGAGAGCATTCTCACTAGAAATGGCCAGTTCACTCGCATTCCGTATGATGCCACAAAACTGACCAACAATCGGGCCCGGCGAAGTATCTTCAGGGGTTGCGTCATGCAAAGTGCTCGGGTCAATCGCTTTCTCATGCTGAATGAATACATCTCATCGCTCAACGTTTTCACCGTTTAAATCAGCTAATCACCATAGAAATAAGTTTCTTGCATTAGAATCATCACGTTTGATTGATCCACAAAACAAGCCCTACGAATAATGCTTAATAGATAATGCCTTACGTCAAAAACATGTAGAGTATCCTTATCACAGTTCTGCGGATCACCAAGTACATTAAAATCCAGAACTCGTAAACGAATTCGATATCCAACCGGTGCAGTGATGAGTAAAAAGCAATTCTTTGACGCATTATACGGCAGTGTGCCATACAGTTGATGCGATATCAATAAGCCTGATAGACCAGAAACACGACGTTCCAATTTCGAACGACAATTATCTGTATAACTTGTACCATCAAAATAATCTGAAAAAAATCAACAATGTGAAACGTATTAGGTTGATGGTAAACAAACAAATCAACGAATAAATTTCAAATAAAAACTCACTGATTTGTGGATCGTATGTGAGCACGGCCTCCGCAGTGATGATTAAAAATGAAAAAAGTGTTGCTGTGCAAACTCTCAGACTCCTCTTCATATTAATTCTGCGATCGTTAACTATTATTCCACAAAGTGAAGATGGTATCTGGCAATATTGAAGAAAATATTATAAGCAATAAATAATACATGGTAATTATTAATGAGAAGGGATGATTTAGATATATAT
>UYRR01031155.1:0-38039 GCA_900617985.1 Anisakis simplex | reverse complement strand
TATATATAAATTTCTCTTCCTGCTTAAATCTTAACTAGAATGGGTTTGAATGCGAATGACGATACTGAATAGGAAACATTACGGTCAGTGCTATCTAGTTATAATGAAGGCATTCAGAATCGATCCTATGGTAAAGGACGCTAAACATGAGGTCACCAGAACCGGCGTGCAACAGCAATGCCCGTGAATGGTCACCATCAGATGAAGATTGTGTTCACGGTCACTCACAGAATGCGGAATCTGGTTACTATGATAAGGTAGTGAAGAATCAGGTACTGATTTTCGTTTGATGTCATTAGCTTTCATAGTTGAATTATTACGTTTGTAATAAAGTATTCTTGTTTACGTGATCAATTGTTGTACAATGCAGACAGTAACAAGAGTGCATCATGATAAAGTAAGTTTGAAATTTAGGTGATATTCGACGAAGAATTCGGTTTATTCACTGAACGCCATCGTTCTAATACCACCAAACAAGCACTTGCTCTTGATGTGGTTGATCGTTGTCGAAGGGTCCCTTCGAATTGCACATTATCTATTCTAAATTTCATACCGATTCTAAAATGGCTTCCCAAATACAACTGTAGAGAGAATCTTGTTTGCGACATTATTGGTGGTTTAACCGTTGGCATTATGAATATTCCGCAAGGTCATCTTAAATAATCTCTGCTCCTCTTCATTTCACCAATTTTTCTCACTCTACGACAACCATTACTTCAGCTTTTCGGCCCTTCTTCATCCTTAATTATATCTTTAATTAGTAGCAGTGAATTAGGCATAATTCGCTTGTTATTTATTTCACAAACGCTCAATTCATTGAGATATTCCTAAATAATTATCGTTTGCAGTGCGTATCAATAATTTTATGCGGTCCATATTCATATGCATCAGGAATTCTGCTTCGTTATCTCTCTCAGTCCTAAAACATGAAATTTTACCGATTTTCAGGAATGGCTTATGCATCTTTAGCTGGTCTAAATCCCGTAAATGGCCTCTACACATCATTTTTTCCCGCTCTAATCTATATGATTTTCGGCACATCACGACATAACTCCCTGGGTATTTTTACATTATACTGCTCCCGCTATAATATGAAAACTTAATTCTTTCGAATGGATTTCATTAGTTCCCACATTTTATCTCGCTCTACGACCTTTGATAGGCTGCTAATTGGAATTTCATAACATTATGCCTTCTGTGACACATTATGCCTGTGTTTAGGTGTATTCGCTGTCGTGAGTCTTATGGTCGGTAGCACGAATATTCGACTCACAAAACAGTTAAATAATATAACATCAGCGTTCGTCGATTCAAGTAATTCCACGGCTTCGATTATATCTGATGACAATTCGATTGGTGGTGTAGCAGCATTACAGACTGTTACGTCAATTGAGATTGTGTCGGCGCTTACATTATGTGTAGGTTTAATTCAGGTGAGAAAGAAGAAAGATTACTTCTCTTGTATGTATTTGTTTGTTGAACTTCTTTATTTCACCGTTAATATTAGGTCTCGAAAAGGTCGCACGTGCGTCCGAATTTAACCCGAAAAGCTCAATCAGGAATGTTACGACATGTTGCTAGAGTTTACGAAAATCCGTTATTGTTCACATTCAGCCGTTTCTCCGAACCGTATAGCAGTCAACCACTTTACATTCAATCTATAAACCGAATGTTGTTTTGCTGTTGTTGTTCGAAGTGCTTAGCTTTTATGAAGATCTGTGTATTGCACGGATCAGATATTTTTCTTTGTATGCTTCAGTGATAAGCCTTCAATCATTAAACATTGTCAATCTATTTTAAATTTCTTAATTTGAAGATAGCAATGGCCATTTTACGACTTGATTTCCTTACGGCTTATATGTCTGAACAAGTTATGAGGGGCTTCACAACCGGCGCAGCTGTGCACGTTTTGATTGCACAACTGAATAAAATCTTCGGTATTCCTCTTCCGCGTTACGATGGTTTTGCACGACTGTTTTATGTGAGTTTTGATTGACCAAAATACTTTCCCGATAACCGTGATAATAATAATAATAATAATAATGTACAAAATAAGAAGAGAAATATCGAAAAGTGGTTTTTTATTTAGATGCTGCACGATTTGATCAAGCAACTACCAAATGCAAATATTGCTACAACAATAACATCCTTCACAACGATCATTGTTTTGTTCATGTGTAAGAATCATATTGCTCCACGTTTGCAAAAATTCACCAAGATTCCGATGCCTTTCGAACTTTTTGCTGTAAGCACTAAACAAATTGTTAATGTGTAATATTTTGACGGCTGTGCTTATTGCTATGATTCATTTTTGCGGCGTACTTAGATGGAACCAATTAGATTTTAAACGGCTGCGTTTCTTTACAGACCATTTCAGTGAAAGTATTTCTTATTTTCGAAGATATACTTTATTAGATAATTTTTGTATTTGAAAATGTATTTTTTAAGATCATTATTGGTACAAGCGTTTCATCTTTGTTGCAAATGGAGGCAAAATTCAAAATGTCTGTTGTTGGCGAGATACCACTTGGGTGAGTTAAGCTTACGAAATACCAGATACCAGATACTACTTCAGCGTAAGCTTACGAGATACCACTCACACCACTTGTCAACTTTTACCAAGGGAACGGTGAACAGCTTCATGTAAAATGAGCTGTGATCTTTATGATAGTGCTCAGGCTTACGTGCTGTTCGCTTGCTTCTCCAATATATGCTTAAACAACCAAAATATGACTGATACAAACTGATGAATTCAAGTTATTTACATTTTCTCTTCATGCAGGCTTCCAGCTCCGTCCCCGCCTAACGTTCGCCTTCTATCTTGGGTTCTCGGCGATGCACTAGCGATAGCTGTTATTGTAGTGGCAGTTACTGTCTCTATGGGTTCAGTTTTTGCCGCAAAACATGACTATTCGATTGACGTTCGACAGGTGCGCAATATTTGGATATTACAGCTTCATTCATCGTTCCATCAGAAGCAAATACATAGTGAATTCATACCTTGTCTGAGCATATCTCGAACGTATTGAATCTCCTTTCTCTGATCAACTATTCAAAAGCGGCCTTCATTAGGTGCAGCTTTTTTTGATAATTCTTCCCTTATAGTTGGATAATGAAACTGAAATAATTTCTTCAGTCACCTTTCTGGTAAATACTACTTTTATAGCAAATATTATGACACTTCAACTTTATTGTCAGATCCTTTGTTGCTACATTTGAGCAAATAAAGAAGATGTAAAATGATTTAAACAGCCTGAGTAAGACAATTTAAGGAGTTCTATGCGTTGGGCATAACCGAATGTGTCACATCATTTTTTCCATGTTTTCCATCGTCAACGGCGCTTGCTCGTTCCATGGTTTATGAAGCGGCTGGCACCAAAACACAGGTCAGTTGACTGCTATATTTAAGCTCATTCCTCACTAGATTTTTCATCCGAATGCGACTGACTGTTCAGTACACCTCTGAACAAAACAAGTCATTCCGTTCTTGAATTTCAGTTGGCGACGATTTTTTCGTCACTTTTGATGCTTCTCGTTATCTTTGTTCTTGGTACTTTTGTGAAACCGCTGCCAGTGGTACGTTTTATTCTGGTGATCACACCATTATTCTTTTGTGATAACTCTTCTCTCACTACTCACTAAGTTATTGATCTTTCATGTTCATTTCATCGATAGGTTTCGCTACAAAACAGGAAGAAATCAAACCTGCATAGATGCTATACGTATATCTTGAAAATATTCTTAGAAAGTAGATCAGATGAAATACCATATTTATTTGCTCTCGTAAACTGTCGACTAAACTTTTCAGTGTTTCTTATCTTGCATCATAATAGTCGCTTTAAAAAGCATGCTAATGCAACTCTCTGACCTATCACCTCTATGGCGACTGTCAAAAATCGATTTCGTAAGTAATTTATTTGGTTCATCATATGCAACTGTTCTTGCGAATTCAATTCTGTCGCAAATCATTTCATTCATCTGTTACATTAGCATATCCACTGAAACTTTGCAATTTCTAAGCTTTCTATGTTTAGTTTTGATTCCATTCTTCTGCATTCATTCACCTATCCATTTATTCAAATGCATATTTCTGCAGAGCATTTGGTTATTCACATTTCTGGCAACAATTCTTTGCGATGTCATACAGGGTCTTGCAATTGGTGTTTTATTTGCGCTTTTTATGATCATATTCAGGATACAAAGGTGAAACAATCTTCTAATCGTGCTTTTCTTTGCCGAATTTTTCATCGTCATTCATTCTATCTCATTCGCTTGATTCGCCACACCAAATTCATTAATACACTATTCGAGACGAGTTTTGCTGCACGATTTTATAAATACGACGATGCTGAGTACACTTATGCATCAATGACAGTTATCTATTCCAGGCCAGGAATGATCAAATTAGGTCGTATGAGTCATTCGGAAGGCCTGACTTACTATCGTGCATTAGAGCGGTATCGAGATGCGTCGTTCATCGAGAGTGTTTGTTGTGTACACTATGATAGCGGAGCGTTATTGTTCGTCAATGTTACACGATTTAAACGAATGCTATTCACACTGCTCGAACCGCCATCACAACGACATCTGTATGCCTTACTTATCCAAATTAATTCCCCATTTCAGTTCAGTTGGATACCGCTAAAATCAGTGGAGTAGACAGGATTGCTTCCGGTGAAGGGGGGGGAAGGGAGGTTCTAAAAGAATGGCTGCATTTCTAGGTGGATTTTTCTACGTTCATTTTTTCTTCCTTCTTACTCCCCTCCTTTCATTCCCTCCATTTTTTCACCTTTTTCTCCCTTCCCTCCTCTTTTCCATTCTCGCTTTTCCTCTTCTTTTTCCGTTTCTTCCATCCTCTAAATGGGGGCATGGGGAGAGCCCCCTGCTTCTTACCCTTTCTCCTCGGTTACGCCACTGACTAAAAGGATTTACCAACAGTTGATCTCAGTTGGGTATATAATTGTGTCGTTGTTTGTTTGAGGACGAATGAGGAGAATATGGGCATAGAACTTTCTTACGTATTGTGATGCACACAATAGATATTTTATAAGCTACAATCACTTTTAAAAGCAACAATCGAGATTAGAATTACAACAAACTGACATGCTTTGATACAACTCAGATATACTGAAGTAGAATTAATACTCAAGGTAAAACTGAATTCTATCATAAGAAGCTGTCTTTAAATACCATTCTTATTACATAACATATGCCAAATCAAGTAGTATTCAAGTAGAATACAATGGCAATATTATCACACGGTTAATCAATAAAAGAGTGTTCAATGTTAATGCAGTTAGCCAGTGTATATTTTATATATACAACAAATTTTGTTGTATTTTAAGAGCAAAGTCGAATTCAGCGGAATCATTCGTGATCGGTTCGACCAAGTTAGAATCATCATTGTGCCATTCGAATTTAGAAGTAGTCTTACATAATCAAAATCCGAATGTTAACCATTCTCTGCACCTGAAAACATCACATAAACGAAGTGCTTCGACCGCTTCTTCAACAGTCAAGAACGGCGGCATCATTCGACTGGATGTGAATAACGCTGACCGAGATGATGATCGGGAGGTGTGTTCACTGATTTATGATTGATAATCGTTCCTTTATTTGCTAATAATTGTCATATGCACAGTTGATTTTGTTTTTATGTCTCTTTACAATTGTTAACGACATTTAGTGCAACATTTAAGTTTAGTAGAAGATGTAATGCCCAGAAGTGAGCATCATAAAGCAAGCACTGCACTTAATTGAGTATAGTTTTGCTAGACGTATAGTTAATTTTGCCTGAAATACTCTTCTTATTTTCGCTTTCAGAAGATTCTCACTTTGGACAGTTTCAAAGGTCCATCCGAGATCAAGTACATTATTGTCGATTTATCAAGCCTATCAACCATCGATTTGATGGGTGCGAATGCTCTTAAAGATGTTCGTTGCAATCGGTGTCACTTTTTGCAAATGGAATTCTTTCCCTAGACCGATCGTTATTTTATAAACCGTTCTCTTTTTTCATTTATGCTCCTTACTTGCCCAGTAACTATCCAGCTGTTTCTAATGAAATTTCAAAATTCCTTTCAAGTTTGTTTTAATCTTTTTTGAATTGCATTTCCAACACACCCATCAATTAATGCACATTGCATTGTAAAAACACTTTCATTATTACAGGTTTATCAAGAGATGAAGCAACGAGATATAACTTTATTTTATTGCGCCACTCAATGTAAGTTTAGCTGAACTGAACGGTAGATTGAAATTTTTTAACGAAGAAACATTGTGAACGAATGATTTTAAACTTATTTGTAGTGTTCAAACTTATTCGCCATAAACTGATTTGTAGTGTCAATTCTGGAATTCATAAAACGTTGTCAGTTCGGCGATCGTCTACCATTCGCGGCTGTTTTCTATCCATCGATACAGGATGCCGTTCATACAATCAATTTCGTTTTGCGACGTAATTTGGTAGAAGAAGGTGGTGATGAGAGTGATAAACAAATAACAACAACTCAACATTCCGCTCCGAAATAATTCCTTTTTTTTCTGTTGAGCAATACGAGTCTTTGATGTCTGTGTTTTTATGTAGTAGTGATTTTTTTAAATTTTACGTATAAAGTTTTTCATCGTATGAATTTTCATTCAACTGGTTTAAATTCAACAACGCAATCTTCGAAGAAGAATAATTGTTGTATGGGCCTGCTGAAATTGCGAGTAGACGGACGTCTTATGAAATGAAAATTGATAACACTCGTTCATTTTGAGATGAATTCACAGTTTATATATACAAATACATACACATGTCCGTTGCAACTCATAGATGAAACTCATTTCATTATGAATTTTTTATTGATGAGATTCCTCGATAGAAAAGATTTACTAAAATATGTTTGATTTTCTTTGGTAGGGGAAGAAATAAATTAGGAGATGGGTATTTGTGGGAGGGATGGGTGTAAGTTTGATAGCGATTGAATATTCAGCATAAAGCATCAAATTTTTCTTTTATTCATCTCTGTTCAACCCTAGATCATGCAATCAGTTGATGATTTTCTCTTAACGAGAACATTCCAATCATTAATATTTTTGTCGTGGGGAGGCAAACTTTGTTCTGAATAATCAAAGGATGTTGTTATCATGCTCATCAACGGAACAACTGATTGTTATATAGAGTGATGTTTTGCTGACTGCTTGATCAATGCGTCGCCGTCTATGAACTTATGCTAAAAATTATGAAATATGCATGAAATAGCAATATGTGTTTTCTTGATGCTATCGCTTTTCTATTCATATTGTCAATGCACGATAACGAAGAAGGCAAATCATCAAACAATTTATTAACAAAATTTGAAGTAGTGGTGAATTAGTTAGCATCATTCGATCAGTCTTTTTCATCACATCTAATCAACGATCATACAAAATGATCGATTGACTGCCACAAGAAATCAGTAAACGAATTTGCCCTAATTAATGGTAATTGCATTAATAATTAATGATCGATAAATATTGTGCACATATTCAGTGGTGTAGCCAGGATTTTTTTCAAGGAGGTCGGGGGGGAGGGGGGGGGGGGGGGGGGGGGGGGGGGGGGAAGGAACAGAGCGCAAAATGGTCTCTCTGATCCATAAAACTAACAGAATTCCGGGATAGATTTTCCTACGTTTATTATTTATTTTCTTTCTTCGTCCCCTCATTTCTTTTCCTCTTCTCTTTCCCACTTTCTTCTCCCTTCCCTTTCTCTCTTCTTCTTCGCTTCTCTTCTAACTTTTTTTTTTTCGTCTGCATCCGTTAAAAAATTCAAAATGTCCTCGAACCCTCACAACAATAATCTATTTTCATATAATTGATTTTTAATGAAAATGATCATTTGGGAAAGAAAAAATATTACAGTGAAGTAATTGCATAAACTCACAATAAATTTTCATTATATTATACTTCTTACAAATATTTATTTGTAAGAAGTATAATATAACGTGAGTAATCCTAAGCTAACTGGTCTAATCGTCCTAAGCCCACAGATAGTGAAGAATAACGAAAATAAAATTGCTAGGCTGAGCGCACTATCGATGTACAATTGAATGAACGTTGACCAAAAAAGCGAAGCAAGGCTCTGCGTCGTCTAGTATTTGAGCTTATATGATGCTCATGCATATTATGATCCTCAATTCTTGCATGCTAACATATAACACGACAACTGTTATAGCTGGCTATACTTAGGATTATCCGTCATTTAATCGTCGTTTGCTCCTACTGTTTACTTATTCTCGATGCTGTTGCTACTGCTGCTGGTGCTGCTGCATCAGTTTTGATGAATCGAGCGAGATGTAAGTATTCTTCAAATCATCAAACAATCGCTTTGAGCATCATCTTCTTTCCTTTTAAGAGATGTACCATCATGCAATTTTTCACTTGAATAAAGCGCAATTGATTCCTCAATTCAGTCCGCCTCGCTTCATTCACTCCCCATCTTTGATTTCACAGCATTCTTCATTCGATAACGACGGCTTTCATAAATAGATGATGGGGATAATGCTCATGGTTCGATGTGTTTGCATTCAATTTATTCATTTGCAAAACTCTTTATTCACTCATTAACACATATCAAATCCTCATTCATTTCTTTTTATCGTTTATTTTTATGGCATTTATTCACTTTCTTTAATTGTTGCAAATGTCCCATAAACTAGATATGTAATGTCGATATTAAATGAACCATCATCAATTCATACACTATATATGTGCGCTTGATCAGTTTTACAATTTTCAGTTCAAATGATTTCATATTCATTTTTTTGCCATTGCTTTCAAGATGAATGAATTGCTCCATAGAATTAAATTAATAATGGGAATTTTAAAACATTTTTAGAGGTTATCCTCATCGAAAAAAAAACCTCTTAAGAAATTCGAAGCATACCACTCGCTTGATGCCCTCGCTCAACCGTGTTAAATTGTCACTGCATGGGTGGTCATACTTCATATGCGTACTCTCTTCGTGCATTATGACTTGTTGAGCAAAAGTCGAAAATTGTAGAGTGCTCAGTCAAACTCTGCCTTATCCACGAGTAAAGTAGTAGTCACATGCATGTTTCAGGATAATTCTCGGACATTGTTCTATGGTGCGATCTCAACAACCGCATAATATTATATTTAATCTTTAGAGGAGCTAACTTGTTTGTGGTTTTTGGCGTCATATCTACCCATAATGTGCATAAAATTTATTTCCATGAGGAAACATAAATTTACGAATACTTCTACCATATGCATGCTGTACATATAGCAAGCACATCAAAAAAATGGCAATGAATAAATGAGGTGAAAAATTTTCAGATGGAAAAATTCACAAACATTTTCATTGCGTTTCACCTATCAGTATTGATTAAAGAAGTATTTTGTGGATCAGCACAGCTTGAAAGTCAACTATACGAAGATCTACTGTATTATTATAATAAAATACCACGACCTGTCAAAAATAGTACGGATATTCTTACGGTTAATGTTGGAGCGTCTTTGATTCGAATTATTGATGTGGTACGTGAATAAGCCCAATTGATGATAACAGAACAATAATAACAAAGTAGAACCGTAATAACGTGATAGCATTACGCATTACCATAGCACCGATCGTCGTTGATCGATCTCTTTTCAACAGTAACAAAAATCTATTTTTCACACTGTCATCATTTAAATGTTGCTTATTTCCTCTCATGCTGTATATTTTCATGTCTTTAAACGAGATCTGAAAAAGAAACGGTACATAAAGATGAAATGTGAATTGTTCTTGTAATCGCTCTTCTTTTCGTAACTAAGAATAACCGTTTTTAGGACGAAAAGAATCAAATACTGACAACAAACCTTTGGCTGGAAATGGTACGTCAATCGAATACTGCAAAATTGTTGATTGCCATGATCTAAATAAACTCTCCCATCGCATTGCACATTATATCTTCAAACAGATCAGCGTCCCATAATCACACTCCCTATCGAAAAAACACACAATTTCTTTCGTCCGATAATTGAAAATGCTCGTTAAGAAGCTAAAAACTGTTATCGTTTTGTTTCTATCCAGTTATCAAATAGTTATGCTTCTACTTCTAGCAATGGATTGATGCTAAGCTAACCTGGAATCCAGCTAAATATGGTGGTCTTAAAACGCTTCATATTCCGAGTGAACTCATTTGGACGCCAGATTTTGTCCTGTACAATAAGTGTGTGCTGTTTCATTTTTGCACTTTCGTGAATGAATTTTTCTTCTCGTTGAAGAAGTTTCACGTTCTCATGAAAATGAAATAAGTCTCGTCGCTTCATTACACTCGTTGAGCTTTCAAACTTCATTACTTCTCTCTTTCTCGAGGTATTAGTGATTTCAGTGCAGCTGGTGATCCGGACATAACAATTTTTACTGATGCTCTTGTGGCTTATGATGGTCGTGTTTTTTGGCAACCACCTGCCATCTACAAATCTTTTTGTCCGGTAAATGATTTTTCAAAGCAAGAACCCAACCTGAAAGCCACGTAATTGGCAAAGAAAACGCACATATTAGAGCAAGATTCCGTGGTACCATTTCAGCGAGAGGTGTGATCCTTTCGTTTGAATCTCACTGTGATAAACAGTTCATTATCTGAATCTGCCAGGCTAAAAACCACTTCCAGTGTTGCTGCATGCTCGATTTAGCCCATTTTTGCCATATTGTTCCAAATTCTTCAAACAATGTGGTGGTGAAAAAAAAACTGAAAATCGGAATAGTACATATTGCTATATTCAGATTGATGTTACATGGTTCCCATACGATTCACAAAACTGTGAAATGAAATTCGGTGCTTGGACGTACACGGGTTATGCCGTTGATCTTAAGCAGTTACCGAAAGGTTCGCTGTTCATCGATTTTTACTGAAAATGAATATTATTGAAATCCAAGTTATGTATACATTATTCATCCGAATCAGCATCATTTTAACAATATATGTAAAAAATTCTATAGAGTTCATTTGATCATCTCTCTTTTTAAGATCAGGTGGTGAATGGTACTGACAATTATGGTCAGGATGTGGAAACCATGGAAACTGGCATGGACTTAAGCTTTTTTTATCGGTAAGGTCAACAATTTGCCAACTTAAGAGTACACAAAGAACGCCATTTACGAACAAGAACGGAAGTGGACTCTGAGAGAGGAAATAAAACTGAAATAAGAATTTCATACGCTTTCAGGTCAGCCGAATGGGATTTGCTGTCATTGTCATCGGCACGACATGCAGTATTGTATACGAGCTGTTGTGGACCCGAGAAATACGTTGATATAACTTATTATTTTGTTTTACGTCGTAAAACGCTCTTCTACACATGTAATCTGATCGTGCCTTGTTTTCTCATCTCAATACTAACTACATTCGTCTTCTATTTATCCGATCATAAAATTACATTCTCGATCTCGATTCTAGTCACTTTAACAGTTTTCTTCTTGGTTCGTTTTTACAATAGTCCTCAATTATTTATCATTATACATTCATGCATTGAATCGTTTCTTGTTGATGTTCAGTCAAACTGGAAATTACTTCAAAATTTAACTTCAGGATTACTTCATTGATTCGTCATAAATTTGTCGACTAATTTGAATGAGTGCATTCAGATGTAATATTGTAGGTATTAATCGACATAATGCCACCAACTTCATTGGTCATTCCAATGTTTGGCAGATATCTAATAACGACAATGATCCTTGTCTCACTTTCAACAGTTGTTTCTGTAATCACTGTTAACTTCCGCTTCAGAAGTGGTTCTGTACATCGAATGTCTCCCTGGATACGTTCTATTTTCCTTAACTTCCTGCCAAAGTTAGTTTGTTCAACTTTTATGCTTCTTTCTTTGAACATATCATTTATCCACGATTATTATCATGCTTATTATTATTATTATTATTATTATTATTATTATTATTATTATTATGCTAAAAATCTCATGCGATGAATTTCACGTACTTATAGGGTATTATTCATGTCAAGACCACGTCAGAAGCAAAAAATCGATCCTACTGTAAACACACTAATAGATGCAAGCTCTTTG
Source organism: Anisakis simplex (assembly GCA_900617985.1). Classification (NCBI taxonomy): domain Eukaryota; kingdom Metazoa; phylum Nematoda; class Chromadorea; order Rhabditida; family Anisakidae; genus Anisakis; species Anisakis simplex. The sequence continues at coordinate 25,988 of UYRR01031155.1, read as the reverse complement.
GTTGGTATTGGTCTTACATCGAGTGGATGTGCAATTCGAAGTTCAGTAGTTGCAAATCGTTGTGAGTTATTTATACCATTCATATTTGATCAGCATTATTATTATAAGTAATCAAGTAGACTGCAGTGAGATGCAGCGGTGAACGCGAACATAGTGAAGAATCAACGTTGATGAACAACACATCTTTCGATTGTCGTCCGTCAACGTCGAAATGCGACTTCAAACGAATGCAATCACGCAGTGAAAAACAACGATGTTATCATGCACAGAATTACGACAAATCGTTTGACTTCAAACGAAATCCATACGGACTCAACTCATACGAACTACTCAAATCACGACCAAACAAGTCATCCTCATCGTCAGCTGCTTCTACCGCTGAACAAAAGCGCTCTACTTCGAAGCAAACAACCAGAGATCGTTTCACGTCTTCATCGTCGTCACCGCATGATACAGTTTTATTCAATTTGTTGCAACAAGTTCGTTTTATCGCTGAACATTTCAAGCATCAAGAAGATGAAACAGAGGTAAGCTAAATCTGATGATAGTATTACGTTCACCCATGTAGACACCTGATATTTTCAGATCTCTGATGATTGGACGTTCGTTGCGATGGTATTGGATCGACTGTTTTTGATAATATTTTCAATACTCAACGTTGGCACGTTTTTGATCATTTTAGAAGCGCCGTCAATTTATGATAATCGTGAACCAATGAACATCACAGTAGCAAGTAAACCTCTTGGACAAGGGAATGTTCTTAGCACTTCTCAAAGTCACAGTCGTTTTTGATCAAAGTGTTCCTTCGGAAAGCAATCTTAATAAATTATTTCATTTATCATGTATCAATCAACAAATGATGTCATCTTTGACCGTTCGTTTATCCATTCATCTTCCGTTTATCTCGAGGTCATTTTCACTTAGTAGTCAAATGATATACGTTCCTATTTCGTTTTATTACATCGTCACATACGTATTTGTCACTTCTGATCGCGTTAATAAAACGGTTATAATGATTAGCATTATCATTATTGAGCGAGCTGATGTTTCAGCTGCGATTGCTACTGGAATTAGACCATCTGTTTACCAAACACAAGCTCTGTTCATATGCGAACATTTTCGTTTTTTTGCTTAGCAGTAAGTGTTGATTGTAGCGAGTTTTTCAAATAACTCATAATTGTAAATGAAATGTTCATAACATGTACACTGACAGTAATCAATATTATTCATTATTTTATTGTTACTGTCGTTATTTTCATTGTTAATGAAGACTGCACTAATTTCCCATATCAGTTTGGAAGCGAGTATTCAATTGAAGGCTGTTGCTTGTTTCAGATGGTGATCATCACATTAAGTCTACATACAATAATTCCGTTTCAAATTGCAAATTGATCTCTGATCGCTTTAAAATCAATCAACTTTTTATCGCCTGCCCATCTTGTTTTGATGATCTTCTTATCGAACCAGTTTTCGATCGGACTGGGAAAATATTTCAAAAATAATTCGTTTCATTTCATTTCCCAATGGAATACGTCCAGCAATCAATTTATCTGACGAACGTTTTATTTTGTCAACGTATCATAGGCTGTTATGTGCAACATCTAGACAATAACCACTGCGCTATCTTGGCTGTTTTCACTGAGAAATTATCCATCAAAATTTGTATATCCAATTTATTGCAAATGAACAAAAATTTTTCCCTACATTTTATGTGAAGGTGTACATGAACTTATTTTCTCGTGCATACGACGCAACAACTACTGAACCGAGTTTTTTCATCATTTCATTTGTTTTTTTTGAAAGGAGTATGGAACTTTTAAGACATCAGGTTTATATTCAATCTTCAAAATTGTTTAAGATTTTGTTGATTTTCGCCGAACAGTTCTAAAAATTGTTGTGTGTAAAATTAAGTTGTTCATTACAACGTGATGTTTTTTGTTTTGATTAAATATTATTAATCGAGTTCGTTGTAGCTAATCGGAATAATAATAATAATAATAATAATAATAACAATAATAGTTAGTGCTGGAGTCAGTCACCTATTATGCACGCACATTATTGCGCATCGTTAAATTCATCAACTAAAAACTTTTTTTCTGATCGCCCAACACAAAGCCACCACTACTCCAGCTGTGCGTCATTTCGTTTATGAGAAATGAGCTTTTTCATTACCGTTGATGATTCGCCAGTTAAAATTGCGAAATTTTCCGTCAGGAAAGTCTCTTGTTTGGTCTTTGACTCGTTTCGTTGACATCAAGTGTGATGATTCATTTATTCATTCACCAGTTCGAAAAATGAAGGCATTCTGCAAACGGTTCGTTCAGATGACGCCACTGATGAAAATGGTTGCTGACAACTTATCAAATGGGCATGTCGTCATTGATTTGACCAGTTCTCATGTGATCATTGAGCATATATTAAGGCATATCTATCTCTTTGTGTTTAAATTGGTCTTTTGGTATGCATACATTTCCTAACATAGACGATGTTCGTTTCCTCAATTACTCTCACGTCAGTTTTTTTAGATGACGTCGCTACCATGATGAAACTACTTCTTTTCGTAAGCGGTCCAGTTGAGCGATCTATTATAATAAATGAAAGTCTTAAATGGAACGTAAGTTGTAATTCTTGAAGGTCACAAAAGAGTTTTCCATTCGTTTTTGGTATCATGCTGTGCAAGAATGCACTGTAAAGTAGTCAAAAACGCTGTTGTGGACCGCCATACTTAATATTTTTCTGTTTCTTTAAACTACATTTGTGGCATCGAAATGGATCAGTGTCATCGTTATATTAACGCGTTGTTGAATTACCCCAAGCGAAAAATAAAAGTTCGCCGTTCATGGACGTTATAAAGGATGCTCATAGCTTCGAGTTGACACATAAGGTGTCTTAAATATGAAAAAACAACCTCATTGCTCATTTCGACTGACACAAGTAATCTGATGATGAAATTAAACAAGCAGTTTGGTAAACAGTTTATTTAAACTGTACATAAGAACGTATTGAAGTGATGATTGTTGCAGAAACATTTCTGATTGATCATAATATTCTTACATGACAGTTCGTTGTCCGCATAAACACAAAGGTTATTTTAACGAACTCTGGTGGTTGACTTCTTCTGAAAACTTTTTCTCTTAAATTAGAAGACTGTTGATTTCTCAAAATAGAGGACAGCAGAGCAAGTGGCTGTACGGATGACCTATTTATGGTCTTTCGTAACAAAAATGCATGACTGACTCCCTTGATTGTTGATCACTGAAGGTCATTTCGAAGGTCTTCTTATGCCAACGCATACAAAACTGTTACTTTCTGCTTGTTGCATCATATTTGCCATCTAAGGACGGTGCTCGATCGGTTGGTAGGTCGGTGGTTCATTGTCCGTTGAAACTATCAAACAACCGTTTAACATTTAACAGTTCATTTCTTTATCGCCATCGTTATTATTTCATTCGAAAATCTATCATCGATTCTCAACTCATATAAAGTGTCTATTCCCTCAATCCAATTTCACTTCATTCTTAATCACAAAGTGGCTGCTGTTCTTGCAAGCCTGCTTCGCAACCATGCTAATTTTTTAAACGTGTTCCTTCATTAGCCTAATAGGTAACTTGCTGAATTCACTTATAAGGAACCGAAATTTTAACTAAATCTGTCTGTTTAGTATTCACTAAAACTTGCTGTGGTCAGTCTTAATCGGATATGTATTTATTTCGTCACAATCAATATGCCTTTTTTGGAATATCTTCTTTTCGATCGTTATATGTATGCATTTTATGCGGAAGTATTACATTTTGATGTGGTTTTATAAATTGTTTTCAATTTAAGTTGATGAAATGATATGATGTCATTCATTTCTAATGAAAACAAGTTGGTCATCAGAGAACAATATTAGAATGCTGAAAAACAATAAATACCAAGGTTTTAAAGAAATACGGAAATGTTTGTGATAGTGGCAATAATATCATAATAATAATGGTAATATTGATAATAATAATTAATAGCAATAATAACAACAACAGTGATGATATTAGTGATAATGACGGTAATAATATTAATAATAATGATAATAATCGTAATAATAATGATCTCGATAGTGTGTTCATAATCATTTGTTAATTCCTGTGAGCACTTAGATGATTCTTTATAGCATGGTTGATTACTAAAATTATTACATCAAATAAACTTTACGCCCGTCTATAATGACAGTAGTAAAAGTTTGATTGATGATCAAGGAAAAATTGTGATTTGAATTCGATTATTTACGTTGGTTGCCGTTTCGTTGAATTAATCATTTATTATTGTGATCGTTGTAATCATCAGTCGTGATGGTCATAATCATGTACATCTAGTAGAGTGGTTCTCATGGATAATTTGAAGGTGTCAGTGGAGTGATTGAAGCGATCGGCAAACTAATATTTGTTTGTATTGATGAAGTGCCATTGTGATGGTGTTTTTTTCACTCGGGAATCTAAACGTGACTCAGTCATAGCTACAGTCTTCTTTATCCTATTTGAATATTTTTTAGGCCTGTAAAAAAGTCAGTTTGAAGTAGTCGCAGTTATTTCGTATGTTCTTTATTGTGTTGTCTGACATCATCTCTTATGAGAAGTAGAAATTGATTGAGCTCTTTGGTGCGCTAAAAAAGATCACTGGTTTGGAGCGAGGAGAGCAGATATTTTTCAGTTCATCCATTATTATTATTATTATTATTTTGTTTCACTGAAAAATTTAAATGAGTTTTTTTAATTACCTCATGTAATGGGATTTTTGGTTCGTAAATGAATTTTTGAACGAAATAACTGCTCAATTGTGTCATTGCCATCCGGTTTGTGACAGATGTGTACCATGTGGTCGTTGTGCTTTGGGATTCTACACTGAAAATTATTTTTCATAATTATGAATTAGGTAATCAGGCATGTTGCTATTTTCAACCTTTGTGAGTACTTCAGAGTGAAAAAATAATTATGAATTCAAAAAAGCGGGTGTGCAATGTTTGGGTTTATATAGTAAGGTTTATTGACTGTATGAAGGTCTTCATGAGTAAGTTGGAGCACTGGATAAGAAAGGCAAAGATGATCCATTTTGTAATTTCGAAAGACTCTCAGTAGTTGTGAATGCTGGAAGTAACGACGGATTGTTACCAGAAACACAGAAAAATCTCCGTAAATACTTGGTTCATCCAAGAAAATTAATCCCTTCGAAACTACTGAAGAATTCCATTTGTTCGTGACGTTATGCGTGTAAATAGTAAATTGTTGTGGCGCGAGGGGCTTGGAGGTGTAATGACGGCATGCCGTACCGTCGAAGGGGGTAATGGAGTGTGAACCACTGATCTAACATATATCTGAATATCGATTGAAGCTTTATTGCTAATCGCAGTTCGTTCGAGTAATCGAATTTGGTTCTGTTTGAAAGCAATCAAAATTTGTTTCTTCAGACGAGAACGCAGATGAAGGAAGTAATTCGAGGAGCGAAAGACGCAAGGACTTCTGCAGCAGCAGCAGCAGCAGCGGCGTTGAATGCCAAGTTATTGTGCAATGATTCAGCTGCAACAATCGCTTCACGTGCTACTGGCCTTCTGATGACCGTTTGCTTCTTTCTTCTACCGCTTCTTTGGTCACATATGATCAATCGTAATCAGCCATCGATCAACGTTTGTTATCAGCACAACGCTTATTATGATCCATGGTCAGATCTTACTGAGTTGCAATGAAATGATCTTCCTTCGAGCTAACCGAGCCCAGCTAAATGGATGGTAGCGACACTTTCACAGCGCAATGAATAATCATCTGTCATTCAGCAGTTACAACTTCAATTATTCGCTCCACATAAAGCAGCTCAAAAATGTCACAATTTTGCTCTGTATCATAGATATTTGTTGTACATAAATATGTAAATCGTTTACTCGTACTATGTGATATTTATTGATGTAATTGTTTTCAAATCATCGTTTTGCTTGACGATCAACTCTTCATTTGCAGCAAAATTAGATGAGAATCTTCTTAAACTAGAAGAAAACTTTCATAGAGGAGTGCTGCAGCAGCGTCTGATTCCAATAGATACAGCTTCATTTAAGAACAACTCAAAAACTTGAAAAATTTCAAAGAAAAGATTAAGAACTAAATTTAATTTTGCAGCTTAATAATTTTTTTATCATTTCGGTGCATCATTAATCAACATCATCATACTATATTGTATGCTCTTCAATCGATTCTGAACATTCCAATTTTGTTCTTTCTTATTGTAAGAAATACTACTGTATAAATTGATCATTATTAAACAATGCTTTGTACTATTGTAAGCTGTAATTATTGCGCATTGCCTATACATACTTTATTGTTATCGTTATATAATATAATTTAATGCATGTAGCAGAATCATGCGAATCTTCAGTGGTTCTGATATTGCTTTCAACCGAAAAGCATACATCCCATCAGTATTTGCTTGCGGGTTTTGTTTAATTTTTTGATTGATTGGACAGTTCGTTACTCCTTTCGTTTTATACGATACGTAGATATTTCGTTTTTGCTTCTGTACTTGTTTCTTTCTCCGTTTCTTTTTAGGTCGATCTTTTTCGAGCTATTTTTATCGTTCATTTCATCTAATCAAATGGACAATGATTCCGAAAATTTGCAAAAAAAGGCATTTTCTTAATCATGCTAATTCGAATTAATTGTATTACGTATTCTCGTGGTTGTTGTATGAAGAAAGAACGAATAAACAATATGGAAAAGTTTTTGAAAGATCATTTTGAGACCGAACCAGGCAGTGAATAATCACAAAGTTCCATGTATCGTTATCAGTTTAAAACGAACGCTGCATCATCGACATAGCAAGCAAGCTTTATCCATCCACTTTCACTGTCTAAACAATTAATCGTGCAATGATTCCAAGTTTCAGTGTAAATCGTTCTGGAAAATGCTCATTCACCTGTTCAGTTCTTGTTGTAAGGTACTAAATTTTTTGTCACACGTCTCATCATATGACTTTGTCGCATATGACGTTTCACTCGGTTATTGTGTGATGTTCACCGAGTGATGTGAACTGTAAAAATGTGTGATAGATGTCACACAATAACTGAGTGGAAAGCGAGCAGAGCATGTGAGCACAGGCCCCATGTGACAAGGTTGTATGTATTTAGACTTCGGATCATAGGACCTGTCAAGAAAAATTTTCAGATGCAATACTAGGCTTACATAAAGGAATGTTGACAATATTGATGACATTGTTATTATATTGATGTTAGATTGGACATCAGTAGTAATAGTGTTAACAAACAAAGATAAAATGAAAGTGGTACATGCAATCGAAAATATCCTATTAGATGAATGACAACTGAAACAATCAAATGGAAACTGGTCGGTGTTTTTTGTTTAATTAAAAATTTTGATAACATGCAAGAAATGATGTCAGTTAATTAATTTTGAAAACTTTGCAGATTGCTTGAAATTTGGTATCGATGAGGTGATAAGCCATTAACTGCTATTCACGGTTGAACCTCTTCCATCCAGCGAATTTTTTCCATAGGATATCGAAACGAAGTAACGGTTGCTTCAACATGTGTCCTTCATGCCCATCTCGCTTCATCGACCAGTTTTCACCTAATTCTTGCTGGTTTCCAATTTGTGACAATCTCGACAATCGTGCTACTGCTGGGCTCTTTTCGTTTTGCATGGCTGCTGCTGCTGCTGTTTCTTCGGCTGGTTGTTGCCATACTAATTTGCAATCACCTAAAATCAGTCGCTGATTACAAAGTTATCGTATAATATGTATTCACAAGCCGTTATCGCTAGTCTCATATCCTAATTTATTTATCCAGGTTTATTCAATAAATAACGATTAAATCAGTTCGCATCATTTCATCTCATCCATTTAACTATTTTTATCTTTCAATTTATCCACTGGAATAAACGAATGCCTTTTCGAATCGTTTTCGAGTAGCTCATACTATTCATACTCTCATATAAACTGACGTCAAATGATCAGTGGAAATAGTTAAACAGTCTAGAGAGTTGTCAAGTGCAATTTACCAATGGTCAATGAACAACCATTCAGGTGGGAAAATCTTTCCACCTTCAAATACTTCACCTGATGCGGCATGCACTTCATTGCTTATGAACAGTATTTTTTATCATAAAAATTTTTTAAATTCAAAGTGTAAACTGCTTTGATTAATTCAATTAAACATAATTTACCTGTATAGGCGCGATCGTGATTTGAATGGTGTAAGACATATGGCATCAGATAGCTTTCGCAATAACTTACAATAAACAATAAGCATAGAGTGAGGCACCTGATGCTTTTCATCGAGACTGCCATAATCTTTTGAAGGTGATTGATGGATGCAGGCAACGGTACCTTAATCTTTTTAATTAGCAGCATTTCAAAATTTCCGTCAGTAAATTATTTCTGAAAAATGTTGAACGTTAATCGTATCGTTCATCAATTTACTAGTAAAAATTTTGAAAAGTACAACATCTCACGTCATCAAATTAATAACAACTGAGGTTTGATATAGGTTAGTTAGCATGAGGATTTATGAAATCCTTGTAACAACACTGAATGAAATCTAACACCTAGAACCTTTGAGAGTTTGCTTGAATATGAACAATGATGATGATTTGACTAGATGATTTCTAGTGAATAAATGCGGTATGCAAAAACCAACCCACAATTGGAAATATTAATTTTTGTGATCTTCGTCTTGTTTGATCTAAATCTAATCGTAGATGATATCTTTCACATTATTCGTCTCACCACTGGATATCACCATTGTCATCTGCACACATTTACACAAATTCTCTATCAGTGGGTTATAATTAAACCTGTCACTTCGTAAATAATAATAATCTATCACTATAAATGCAACCTTCATTTCGATGGCTAAGGTTTCATCCTAATTATAATCGGAAAAGATATTCGATTTTCATATAAATTGACTGATTCGTGACTCGGGGAACTGTTTTCCATAGAACTTTTTGAGGTTTATTTTGTAGTTTTTTGGTGTTTTTTTCACAGTCATACCAACTCTACACGAGGGAATTTGCGAAGTTCATCAAATGTCATTTTTAATATATTATGGAGTCTGAGATAATAAGGTATTATCAACTAAAAAACCACATTGAAAAAAATTTTATGATTTTGCAAACTCGTTGAATGGTTTATTTTTAGGCAACTTGTATAGATCTACACAACAGCCAGATATTTCCTCCAATATGATATGACCTCTACTATCATCAAATTAGGTACTTTCTGGACGAAAAATATACACTTTCACACGAATAACAGCATTTCTGTGACAAGACGATTTTGATTTGTCACCAATCTCGAAAAAAATTCAATTTAACCTCTTGATTGATGTACAATATAAATTCAGTGTAATGGACCGCTAAAGTTAATCGATTTACTACAAAAAATATTTACTTTCAATATGTTTCGGTTCATTTACTGCGGTTGCGTTCATGTGTATCAGCTTCTTATCATGATATGTTATATCATTAAATCAGTTACTAATATAATTTTCGACTTTTCGCATTGTAATCGAACTTGAAAATTCATCCCTACAATTGTTTTCGTTTGTCTGGTTGGAGATAATATTCAATTTTGAAAATCCGATTCTATTTAAGTGTTCCGTACATTCCAACGATTGCTAAGGTATGTTTTTTATCAGTGCACCTCTTCCAGATAACACTTTCAGTCTCTGTCTTTATGATGCATAATACTGAAAAGAAGAAGTGAGTTTCCATTTTGCATTTGCATTTTCTTGTTGGCAAAATGCTATGATCACCTCCTTCATCAAGTGTTCATTCTGATCTAGAGAAAAGCATTATTATCATTATCAACTTTAATAATGAATAATTTTGGGACTGCTGGAAGAGATCAAAAGTGATCAGCATATTGATGAAAGTCGTTTACATTTAATTTCATTTAGCATGTTATTTCTAAAACAATTAGCGTCGATGATGTGCTGCTATCACATTCCTTTTCCTCTGCTCAATAATAAGAATGTTCACTCTAATTTTTCAGTGTCTCATCCAATTCTCATACGTTTGATTATGATGAATATCCTGCTATAAATATCGCGTTTGTATTAGTGTGAATATCATATACTGCTTGTCCTGTTTACTCGGATTATGCACACCACTCAGTTTGCATGATCGTTTATTTTCATTACTCATTAGATAGTAGGAGCGTTCTTTGTGATAAGCAAGCGGGCAAGGGGAGGGAAATATTTTAGAGGACTATTATGCGCTCGGTCATTTGGTCAACGAGCGGCTTCATTAGTAGCACCACAGAATGTGCTATAAAATATCGTGTTGGTTGTGATGTGATTGGATTATCCATCGTATGAACTTTCAGCGGATATTTCTTGAAGCGCTGGTGTCTTTTCCTCCATCCTCCAGGCTGTCATCAGTCTAAGTGATTCTAACATACTTCCACTTTTCAAATGATAGAAACCTAAGAAATTGAATGTTCATCATAAATTCAAACGAAAACAATGTCTACGCTTCATGGAACATTTTTCGTCAGCATATCCAAAACTGAGTATGGTAGATATATTGATGTAATTAAAACGCAACTAAATTGAATGAGAAGTAAGCGATGGATGAATGAATGCATGGATGGAAAGGAGTTGAATAACTGATGTTATCTCATAATCTCATGTTAATCGCTAATCATTTCAAAAACCGTTTTGTTATATTTATTCTAAGTAGTATTCTTATTATTGTTTCTGGTATTGCTGTTAAGATGGATGAACAGAGAGATTGTGATTGGTAGGTATGTAGAAGATAGATAGGTAGATAGATAAGTTTTTATAATCGAATGTTTCTTACTTCATATTAGAATGAATGGAACTCGTTTTGATGATCATCACCTTTAACGTAAGTTGCTACTGCTACTGTTATGGCTGATTGCTTCTCATTCCTCGTCGAATTCTTTCAGTGAATAAGAACATAAATGAGAATTTAAATGAAAGAGATGTATGTGCACTAAGTGCAACTATTGGGTTCGAAACGATGTTCGCGCGCACACTTTCTTATTCGAATATGCATTGTGATTGAATAATATTTTCACATGTCGTTTCATTTTCAGAGCTTCTAATAATATGAATAATTTAAAATTTCAGAGATGGTCATGTTCCAAGAATTTCTCTCAGTTTTGATATTATCATTAATAAGAAAAGTTAGGCGAGAAATTTTTTTCCAACCAAATACAATGAGCAAGTCAGTCTTTAACCGTCATCAGTTTGTTACACGAATTGAAGAGATGGTATTGTTTTGTGCACAAGGATGCGCATGCGCAGTATCAATCGAGTGGTTTTTTTGTGTTTGTTGATCGTGTCGTTGTTGTTGTCTGTAGTACAGGTATATGTGACAATTCATCTGACGACGTTATATCTGCTGTGTAAAACTCAGCCACCATAACGTAATCCTCCCCCTCTCCTATTTATACACCTCATAATATAGCCTCCTCCCACCTCCCGCTCCCTTCTTCAATTCAGTACCTCACCAGCATCGCTATTCTGTCCTCCAAACCCACCCATTGTTTTATCGTCCATCTCGTGCCGGCACTAAAATACTCATCTGTCGCTCTTCATCCCTTCTCCTAATCATGATTTGATCATTCCTATAAATGAAATAAAATCACAAATAGAAATTCTTCCGTAAATCTAGCACGTAGCACATATTTTCAAGTGTTTTTTCCTCATCATTAGAATCCATTCTTATCATGTGATCCACCATTCTTCTATTCCGAACACATGTTTCTCGTTTTCTTCTCTGAACATATTATCACCGAACGCACAGCCTCATATAGTGATCATTTCAAATAATGCGTAAAGATGGATAACATTTCAACTGCTCCTTCGTTCGATGTGACTGATTGCATCCGAACTATGTTTTATCCAACTGATTCTCATAAACTGATAATAGAGCCTAATTGATATTGACTTGTTTCCTAGAATGGATTAATTATATGCCAAACAAATTAATTTTATCTAACAAATAGTGGCATTTTCATATTTGCATTCGTCAATAACCATTGATTGACTTTACCAATAATATTAGATGAGGGCCGTTGAACAATTGCTAACGTTGATATTGCTAGTGCATACAAATGCAGTTTGAAGCGCTCTTCAATTGCAGCATGAAAATGTGACAAAATGAATGTGCACTTGCGCCGTTCTCATCAAATGAATGAACTACTCAATGACTCAATCGCTTGCCAGCAGTTAGCGACTTTTTGAATGCATTTTCAAAAAATTGCTTTTTTTAGGTCGTCATTTATTGTTGTGTGCTCACTTATGTGTGGTGATGCGTCTGTCTCTTCTAAGTCATTAATTTCTAAACGATAAATTAAACTGGATGTAATATTCTCTGAGAATAAATTCATTCGAAATCATCATGTTCCATCGTTTACCCATGAAGATCGTCAGCTGTCAATGAGCTGAGTCTACTTTTCATACAAAATTCCTTCTCTCCGTAGTTCTCTCCAGTAAATCTTCTTCAGTTTTCTTCAGTAAATTCGAATTTATCAATGGATTATTCTTTCATTAGATTAAAAGAAGGTACTCTTTGAAAAATGCCACTTTAGAAATATTAGTGGAGATGGAATTGCTCACAGGAAGGTATTGTCGATTGAACGGTTGATTATCACTCTCAACAAAACATAAATACTTGCAAGCTGCGTTCTTCTTCAACCGCAACAGTAAGACTGAATTAACTCATCCATTAAATGACACTAATATAAAAGGCAAATTATTGCACTTGTAGATAATATCGTACAATTTATTGTTGATTATGAAAATGAATGATGACAACACGCTGATAATGGATGGCAGTGTTGCTGCAAATCGTAATTGTGATTATCTTAGTGACCTTGTTTTTGGTTAGTCTTAAAGTTTAAGAAAGCCATCGTTTCATTGAAATTTATATGATTTCTGTCATGATATCGTATTATATACTATACTATTCATCACTAAATATTCATATCTTTTCTTCCAATTGCACAGTGTTTTCGCTCAAATTGGAATCACTTCGTATTTCCTTCTGTTATCATACACTCTATTACATTACAACGGCGTTTCAACCCTTTTTAGCGCTCCTTCATTTCACTCATTCAATCGTCCGTTCGTTGATTTCCAAATGCACATTGTATATAGGTGGATTTTATCTGACACATAACAACACGAATGCAAATCGTCTTTTATTGGTGTTACCGTTTAAAGTCAATCAGATAGATTAAAATTTGCGTGAAATCTAGATTAAATGATTCGTAACAAAACAAGCAATCGATGACGATGACCATGATGAGATAAAGAAAATGCATGATAGATCTCTTCGTTCGTATGTTAAACATTCTATAACAATCTCCCACATTATAATAAATTCCTCCCTCCTATAACTCACTGAGAATTATTTCATTTCTTAAGATGACTTGAGTATGAGGCCGCTACAAGTGCGAACAATAACTGCATGGATTTGGGATGGGATAAGACATTTAGTTGCGTTCAGATAAGATGGTGAATACTGTCATTTATGGATTGTCTGCGCATATTCTGAGTGATTACAATGTACAACACGAAACTGTTGACGAAACTTTGTGAATGTCAGCTTTTTGTGTTGAGCACAGAAATGGAGTGCACTTCAAAATGAAGGTGATCTTTTGGAATTCTGAATTTGAAAATTCATTAATGAAGTAATGTGAATGAAGTTTGATCAGAAGACTATAAAAACAACTGAATCACATCCAGCTTGTAGTGGCTAATTCCCATTAATGATTTAGGCTAACTGTGAAACATCCCTTTAAAGCACTATTTCGAAACTCTCTGGAGGAAGTCACTCTAATTCTGAATAAACCATTTCTTGATCATGATCTGAACACTGGAAACAGACCGACATAGGAATCGTTCACAGTTTATACCACCAATAAAAGTTTATGCTCGGAAGAATTTATTCGGCTGAAACAAATCAATGCAAAATCCGCCCTTTTCCATCCCTTTTGCCAAAATACTCCTCATTCCCAATCGCGTTTATTACACTTGTTATCATGCTATTTTAGTATACTAGGGGAACAGGAACAGACAAATTAAACGGTAGAGCAGGATAATACGGAGCAGTTTTCAAATTTTGAGGCGCGGGAACAAAACAGAAAAGCACAGTTTTGAAAAGTTAGGTACCAGAACAGAATGGGACGGTTGAAGAGGAAAACAAAATGCGGCATTATTACATAATCAGTGAACTAACTAAACGACACCCCCCAGTTAACAAAGTTCACTTCGTGAACGTTTGTATCATACACATGTGTTCGCAATTAGCGCTGTTCTAATTATTGAATTTATTTACTTTTTTTCCATGGAAATTTGAAAATTTACATTTGAAAATTACACAAAAACGAATAGTCACTGTTGGAAGGTATACGTTTTATCGGGCGTTATGTTTGCACTGATGAAAAAATTTCAAAAGGAGTTTATGCAAAACTGTTGTCAACCATTAAAAAACAACGTTTATTTCCGTGACATATGCAAGAAAAGTAGATGCTTCAGAGATTGATATTCATGTTTCTGTCAAAAAAAGAATAAATTTTCATTGGTCATCATTATCAAAGAAACTGTATAAATGATTTAATCAAAATTTTGCTTCAGCAGCAGTGATAAATGAAGTGGGCGAATAATGACGTTTTATTGGCTACGCCAAGCGATCACTTAAACTCCGTAGTTTCACACAAAAGATGATGTCAACATAACGCAAACACATGCTGATGAATTTTGATTTGACAATTAGTATAATAATGAGTCTATTTGAGGAATCTTTAGCAATTTTCACGTGAATCATTATCAGTCTCAAGTAATATTTCACCTTCTCTTTTTTCTGCTATTTTTCAGCAAATGGCAACGATTAATCAGGTGTTTTTTTCGTTCTCGGGTAACTTTATGATTTGGTGATTCTTGATATGATATCATGATTTTGCATATTTTATCATTCATTATTATCATTGCCATTGTAAGTCATACTTCATTCTTCATACTGTATGCCACTATCAGATGCTTCAATCTGAACTGCTTAAAAGGTCACGCGAGTGGGCACTCGTAACGAACATAATGCAACTGAAACATAATTGAGTAAAAATGTTTCACTTGAGTGCTTTTCTGTTAATTATTTTACACGTTCGTTGTTCAGTGAATGTTATTACCTAGGTCTCCATGTAATGGATCTTATGAAAATCGTACGTTTCGCAAGTTGATCGTACTGAAAATGTTGAAAATATATCGTTATATGGTATTTGGGTTTTTTGCGAAGATTGTAGGACTGATGGTGTTTGCTTACCGCTATCGTAAACCTTGAACATCTAAACGCACAAATGCTGATGCTTGTTGCTGCTCTCATTACATCCCACCTAATTGTGAGCTCAGTGAGTTATCTTATTCCACCGGCACAAAATGTTGCTTGTTCAGTGTTCTGTTTATTGGTTTTGAAACGACGTGCCATAAATCGTTTGCAAGAACTAAGAAGTTGACCCAAACGCGGATATGAAGTCGTGTATAGCCGTCCATGCTGGAAATTTTTTGAATATTTGCATGCGGCAATCAATACGATTCGATCAAAGCGTTGTTCCTAATTCTGTGATCATGCTTGTTGTGAGCATTGATTTAATTCATGTGATATGTTAAAGTCTCGATCGATCTGTACAAAACAGAAGGATGTAGCCACTTATGTACGTATGCGCTAACATGTAAGGGCGAATGACTTCAGTTTACTTAAGTTGACTAAAATCAGCTACCACCATTTTTGTGTGTCGATTGATTCTTCAGTAATTGTTCTTCCATCAACAATAATGACTATAATATTCACTATAATTAGTATTATAACTCTGATCATTATTATTATCACTGTTCCTATAGAGTAGCAAGTAAGAAGGATCGATTATTAGTGAGCACTGGTAGTGAAGAGTGACCACTGGTCATTATTTGGGCAAATGACCATTGTTTAGCTGCTACTGTGATGTCTCTTTCAAATGTCTTCTTCCTTACTGCTCTCAGATATATTCTCTCTTGTTATCCTATCCTCATCTATCTACCTTTTGATCGAAACCTCCCCATGCCCAAATCCGATCGTCTAATAAATAAATCTCCCTCTGTTCATATAATATCGTTTACCTGTCAATCTTACCTGTTTATGTCTTTGCTTCTTTTATTATCTCCATCCTTCACGTACATACCTACCTATCTCTATTGTACAACAATAATGAAAAAGCAAGCAGCTCAAGGGCGCTCGTTGTTCGTTAATAGGTAGAATAATTGAATCTTTATGCCCGTTGTCCCTCCAAGCGTGCGTCCCAATGAGATGAGACAACCACAATGACAACGTCAACGACATTTAACCTACCTACCTTATGTATGTCCCATCGTCTCCTACCAAACCTTTCTTTCAATCGAAGCTAAAAGCCTAAACCTTTAATTCGATTTCATTTTATTTCACATGCACTCTTCAATAACTACAAACTTAAATAACTCATCATGGCTTAAGTTATTCATTCGTCTATTTGCATATGCAATTTAGTGACTTATGGAACGATTGTACACGAATATGTATATTTTCATTATTACCGTTATTGTTGTTATTAATTTTCAATATGTTATCGTCATTTCTGTCGTTATTTCAGTGCCACAACGCCGTCACGATGAGGGCGGTGATTTTATTTTTGATCCTCATTTTTCGCTCGCTCTCAGGTGCGTGCAGTTTTTTTTATACAGTGCTCATTTGCATTATTATTATCATTTCTAATATTGAGATTATTATTATTATCGATAAAGTCACCATCTGGATCATTCAGTGAATCCTAATTCTATAGTTACTGAGTTTTGGGAGACGACCGACTGGCAGTTTGATCAGCCACTTATTTCATGTTTTGTCTAATCCATCGTCCGTCCATCGCCTATGCCAGTATTGTTATCAGTAGAGATATTCACATCAGAAGAAATAAGTACTTCTATGACACATCGTCATTATCGCTATCATATTCGATTGCACAGACATTCAGAACCACCGAAAAATTTGTATTTGTTGATGTAGGAAACTGAAGCTCATTGAAAAGTGCCCAAGAGTAACTCAAAAGTTTGCATTGGATTAAACTCAAAATTGGACTTCGGATTAATTTTGATTCAAGTTTACGCTTAGTCGTAGCCTTACGCTTAAGCCCCAAACACTTACCTATTTGGCACCAGTCAAAATTGTTCCAATCTACTTTCCAGTATTTTTGATACAGCCCCGAGCAAGATAATGGTAGCAGTTTTTTACGTTTGCAACTGATCTGTTCTCTTTTAGGTCAAATTGCTCAAAATGGAATTCAAGTAAAGATCTCAGATATGCCATTTCCAGTGGCAAACGCACAGCAATTAAGCCAAATTGTATGGACTATGTTAGGAACCACTACAAAGGTTCGTACTACTGATGATGTTGCCAGTTGTTTTTGATAATCATATTGCTTTTATTGCTGGTGAACACCACCTATGTTTGAAAAGCGATTGTTTTGAAAATCAGAAGAAACACCGAAAAAATTAATGAGATATTTTCAGTTCACATTAAAACAAAAAAAATCTTTTCAGGAAACCATATATTGCGTCTCGGAAGCACCCGTTTCGCAGTTGCGTTTCGTATGTGTGGATTGTTTTCAGAAGAATATCACCGATATGGTGAATGTGTTGAGCGGTGCACAAGATTTAACTAGAAGTGCCGGATTTCCGGTTGGTTTTCATTCAGCGCTACTTATCTTGTTGTTTGAACAAACTTTCGTATGTCGTACGAGTGCAATCGTTCTCTTTCGTTCTTTTCTTTTCTTCTTTCAATGAATGAACAGTGCAACTAGTAATAATCGTATATCATCATATCATCACAATAATATTATTGCAACAAATACACACGTCTCGAGAGAACAACATCGCTGTTCAGTTTGCATAAAGTATCTTGTGTGCAACAAATAACTAAAACTAAACATCTTTAATGCAAACATCAATGACCGTTACTTTGTATGTAGTTTAGATATCAGTCTACGCATTTCGCTCAATATGGTTAATTTTCAATGTGGCTGCTATATGCGTATGCAAATTAGGAATTCATATCTAAACCTATCATAATTAGAGCAGCCTAATTCTTATGCTGTTATCCAGTAGCAACGTGTAGGGCCACAAAGCTAGTATTTGACCCCTACCTGCAAACACCTCTAATTAGTCATCGGTTTGTCTTTCACTCTACCTATAATAAATACCCTAAGCCTCATAAATTCCAACAGTGCTTCGCCGATAACGCATGACCGCCTCATCTGATCCTTATGCTCCTATCTCTGGTTTTCTTTTCAGTCCCCTCCCCCCCCCCCCCTCCGACCCCTTACCTCCCACTCATCTTGCTAATCCTCCGCTCCTGTATCCATCTCTTTAAAGTGTCTCTTTCTACCGCTTTGTTTCTCTTATTTTCTGATCGAAGGACTCCTTCCGAATCTCTCAAGCGTTCTGCTGTAAGTGTTGAACGCACCATCAAACGTCCCAATAATTCTTGATTCATGCTGTTGCAATATTGTCCGTGATTAATAATCAACTGAAAGTAATAACACGAAAAGAAATCTCATTGGCAACAGATATGCGATCGTTTATCGATTAATGCATCATAATTTCGATTGACATAATCGACCAATAGCTCAAATACAATTGATCATAAATGTTTTCTGCCGATAGATTTTTGTAAGGACTATTTATAGACGGTTGCGTTACGGAATGTTGCGGTAAGCACAAATTGGACAGGCGCAACGATAATGTGTCAGGCGGCATTGAACGGTGGCACAATCGATTCAGCGCAGGCAGTTATTGACGTTCGATACTTGCGACAACCGCACGTCGTCGACGCTTCTGGACAAGGACCGGTGCTCATTGCTAATCAGGTGCGTTTTCAGTTTGATTATGATCGCTGTTCGATTGCACATTGATCGCTTGACTGATTTTTTTAAAAAGTGAATTTCCCCTGTATGCTGAATCAGAGGCAAACAAGCCATAAGTAATAGAAACAAGTTTATCGAATTTGAAGGGTTATCGCTTCTATGTGGAATGTGTACGTGGAAGTGATGGGTTATGCCAGCAGAGTGCACGTCGTAAAACGCTTCGTTGTGCCGTACAGTCGCATCCGCCAGCTACTGTTTTTAGGTGGCTCAAAAATGGAGTTGTTACGAGGTGAGAGTGATGTGAAGTGAACTGAAATGCAATCATTCATCCCTTCGATTGTAAATTTGATGTACTTATCATAAGATTCATGAAAAATATTCAACCACTGAATTCAATACTGAAATTGTTGTCGCTTGATTGGTATGGAAATTGAAAAAATACTTTTGATTGAAGGAGCAACCAAAAGGTAGCTAACTGCGTGGTTGCGTTTACAATTCGTAATGAAAATTTATATGGTCAATTGCAAAAGTGCGTGATTTTTTTAGTGGTAATGGAGCTGACATAACGATTGGTACGGAAATGATCGGTCAATCAATTCAATGTTCCGCAAATAATGGCCTTTTCTCGGATAACGAAATGCCGACCTCACAAGCCGTCCAAATTGATCCTTATTGTACGTTTTCGATTAATACCAGCAATAATAATAATAATAATCTTATAATAATCACAATAGCATTAAAAAAATTTTTGTTTTTATCGCTAGTTAATTGTGTTCTTGAAACTAAATGGAAATGAATTTTTCAGCTGCTGCACGTCTTATACAGGATAATTTTCAAACGATGCAAAATGCTGCACCATTCCAAGCTGGAAATCGTATTGATATGAATCAGCAAATAAATTTGGGCTGTCAAGTGGAAGGTAGCCCAAGACCATTGGTGTTTTGGAAGTTGAGCAAAAGTAACGGACAAGTTGTTGATGCGGCGTGTGCGCAAGGTTTTGATGGTCAATATCAGGAAGTACCTCTTGATCAACGCACCTCACAACAACCACTCGCAAACAACCTGGTTGTACGTCGTCATATCACCTTAACCCACTCATTAATTTCCAGTTTATTGTGCTTAAAACGAGCAGTCGCTCACTTATGCTTGATTCAAAGCATACATTCCTAAGAGGCATACAACGCCCTTTTTGTTCATCTGTCTCACTGAATTGTGAATTGCTTTTGTTTATTCGATCATATACTTGTGTATAGAACAGTAGTTAGAAGATAGCCATTTTAATTAGGCATAAGCATTTTTGGAGGGCTAGCATAATTGTCAAGTGGAACTACGAGAAAGTGTCAACGAAAAATTCCTTAGCTGGAATAGCGTCGACAAATGAAGTGTGGCTTTAGGTAAGTTGGCGGTGAAGTGTTGACATTTCGAGTTGCCAGAAGTCACCCGAGGGTGAGGTAAGTTCTAGCTGGCTAATGACTTCATCCTGGTTCTATAAGCAAGTGTTCAAGATCAATGATCTGCTGTTTGGTATTGGAAAACTTTCTTTGACATTTCGAGGTCATTGATCCGGAATACCTCGCCTCTGAGGGGTCAGAATGGTCGGTTGGAATTCATCTCATTCTCGGGTCACTTCAGACACTTTGAATTGTCAGCGCTTAGCTCCACTTCGTGTACAACTGTAGTTCGTAATTTCTGGACATTTTTCACGTGATCCTTTTTGAGTTACGTTATTTGAAAGACAATCACGACTGTCGGTAATCGATAATCGAGGCTTTGGGAAATGGTCAAGATGAAGTGCAATTGTCTATAACTGAGGGCTGCACTTGTTGCTTGAAGGAAGGAATGAGTTGTGACGATCTTAATTTCTTGTCTGATTCAGCGTCTTAATGCGGTTTGTTCTCTACGTATCGCGAACTACTCATTCTCTGGACAGTACTGGTGTTCAGCGTGTTCGTATGTTTCCCAAGGTATTCCCGAATGCTCACCATCGTTGGAGACGCCTGGACCAAGTGTGCTAAGCGTTCAAGTGCAAGGACCGCCGATGCAATCAGATGCTGCACCGAGTGTTGAGAAGGTAGCAGCAGATTATTCATTGGACGGCTGTAGTTGTTTTCTGCGGAGTGTTCCTTGCTTAGATCTGATTGAGTCGATTCACTGATGCATCTTCAAATTCATTCATTTATTTTCAAGTTGTTCTTTCAACATTTCAACCCTCTAAAACCGCTCTGTTCGATCGAAAATGTTTACTGTTTTGTGATCTGAAGGATAATATGAATTTAATAGAAATGATGTGACTGAAACGATTATTCTTGCTTCGTTATTATTTTCATCGTTAGATCAATGATTTTTCATTACTCCCTAGTGACTCTCTTATTGAAGGCACTGAACGGTGAGAGTGCAACTGTGACGGTTCATTACTGTGCTGAACCGACACCGAAACCACCACGAGACGTCATCTTTGCGGTCGATCAAAATGAACTACAAATTGGACAAACATGGCAAAATTTTCGATTCGAAGGTACTACCCAAAATAACACACTACCAAATTGCTTTCTGGCACGTTTGCATATTTCATCGATCACGGAAGATGATCAGAGCCGTCAGATTGTCTTGAAAGTGCAGAATACTTACGGTAGTAAACAGTACGTCCTTAATGTTGTTATCACCGTTTTGATTATTATTTAATCTTATATCATTAAGCCTGTCATAATTATTGTGTCATGCAAATACCGTTCTGCTCAACAACTAGGTTTTATGCGGACTAGCGATATCATTTTCGCATTTCCTACTGAAGTTTATTGCGTTCATGTGTTCAGTGCATAGAGATTGCCCTATTCTGAAGCAGTTGTGCTTATCTTTTCGTAGATGTGGTCACGTAACAAAATGATGTCGTGAGGTCACATTTTAATCAGTGTTTAGTCGTGAAACTTATATGACAAAAGAGGGCGAAATGAACGCATATAAACAATTAATAAGATGCGCAATTTCAGTATATCGGTACCATTAGGAGCGTTACTCGGCGAGGGTACGTCAACGTCGAGTTCAGTCTCGGGTTGGGTGGTTGCGTTGATTCTAGTGCTCGCATTCGGTCTTGTTGCGTCAGTTATCGTCATCTTTTGTGTGCGACGCAACTTATTCTGCTTCGACAGTGAGTATTTCAATATGATTACGATTTGATACTTACTACGCATACGTATTCAAATAGATATGAGTGAGAACTGCTTTCCAGAAATCAGATATTTTGGCCGAAAACATCGCTCCATGTTTTTACAAGTGTTGTAGGCGATCAACTTCACGTCGTATAAAGAATGTAAATTCAACAATTAGACGATCAAATAATTTACCACAAAAGTTAGAGGATCGCTAAGGTTTTTCCAAGTCGGAAAATTTCCACAACCTAAGTCGTGATGCTCAAAAATTACCGACCCAGCTCTGTGAGATGTTAAAATTGCAGTCACTGAGCTTAAAGACTGACTGTGATGTAACCTGATGAAGTTAACCATTCAAGAAAAATTGACTTTGGAAAAACTTCCTTCTGCTTTATATGTAACGTGAAAATTTTTATGCTGTTATGTTCATGGAAAACAAAAATTATTCGTTAATTTTCAGAAGTGAAATCCACGTCGTCGCCATACGATGATAAGCGAAAATCGAAGTAATTAGTTATTCTTTTGTTTTGATTGTGTGTTTTCTTATTTTATATTATTTGTGATTTGCAACTGCTGTTCATCATATTAAAATATTTAAGTTTTCTTCATCGATTCCAGTGATGTGTTCGTCATCAGTTATGTTTTCATCGTTGCGCACTTCAATACGTTGTGTTCATCTAATTAACTAGTTCATAATCAAAAATTAGAAAAGAATAAATTTTGCCGAGTGTTGTGAATTGAAAAAGAAACGATTGATACGAGATGATGACAGTTCTTGTTTCAAAGTGATTCTGAGATGATATTCGAAATGAGATTTTCAAATGGATATGTGAGTGCATGAATAAATAAGTGACTGGAAATGATTATTGTTTCAGTTTGAATGTTCGTCAAATGACGTATGCCGAAGAGATACCACGTCCGCTGTATGCACCGCCATCCGCCGGGCAACCAGCTGAGGTAATGCGCTGTGAAAGTAGGACTGAATCCGCTTATCAGTTCTATCTGAGCAAAGAGGCTGTCGTTTGAGACTACTACATCAGCACCACACCTAATCTCCTAATCAAATCATCTCCTATTTCTTACACCACTCACCACAACTCACTTTTTGAGGTCCGGGAAGCATTATCCCATCATCTAACACATAATAATAATATCGTGTAATACTTAATTGAACGCTTTCTTATTTGCTACATGGTTGATTATTATTAATCACTTCTTACTGCATTAACTGCTGCTGCTGCTGCTGCTTCTTATACGACTACTGCTTATAATTAGTCCAATGATCTCAACAACAATAACAAGTGCAACAATTTTTCGGTTGCTCTTATCATTAAGTACCAACAACTTCTTCGTGGTATGAAATCATCGTCATAGTTTCATATAATAATTCTATGGCGACCTATAAATAATGTTTACCCACCAATCAATTGAAAAATTAACGGCAATATTATCGCTAACTTCTTGTGCGGCTTCGGTGTGATTTTTTCATTTGGGGCTTTTGTGGACATCATTACACTAACTGTCACTGTTCGTTTGTACTTCTTGCAATTACTTTCCTGAATCAAACCGGACCGAACTTTTATATGTTCACTACTTATAAATCCAATAGGCTCACCCACGAGCAACAAAATGAAGCATTTTCCGACGGAATTCGTATGCAAGCAAGCGATGTTCAAATTTTTTAAACTTAGGCACTTGAAGGCAAAGAATTTTAGTTGGCCACGAAATCGGTTTTGATAAATTATTTTCATATCTTGTGCCATTTAACGATATGTTTGTAATTCAACGGTTTTATTATTTTAGTGTCCACTCGATTACGAATCGGCTGTTCAAGTTGCATATTGTGATTCTCGAATGTCCTCTGTATAAATTATTATTATCATCATTACTCTTAGTGCGTTATACCATTGTAATTATTTATTCTCATTATTATTATATTCATGCGGTGCGATATACCAAATCATCAACTTTATTCCTTCTCTTCGTCCATTCATCCGTTCATTTTTTCCATCGTAAGTGAGATTTTGCAAATACTTAATCTAGTACGTTAAAATATTTCATTCATATTTTACTTATCGTTTTGCAGTTATTTTGAATTTTTGTCATCTTTTAGGGAAATTGTAATGAATTTATGAAAGACATGCAATATTTTATAATAAACAACTATTCGAACAGTAATTTTCTAATTGATTTCAACTGGTTTCAGAGATAAGCATTGCGTCATAGGCTGCTGCTACTGTTGCTGAGACTGTTCAAAATAACCTTAAATAAACACCGATTCCATCGTTAAATTAATGCTTCTAAACTAGCCGTTTTCGACTCCTTCAGCAACATAATCTACTCGTCATCTCCTCTCCGACGTTTTCTTCATCAAACAGACAAATTCCTACGCCTGAATCAAATCACATGACAATTACTTTCGTTTGTGTTGTATGAGAAAGTTGTTGTTTTGTTATATTGTCATTTAAATATTCTTACTTTATAGCTTATTTGTGCTTAGGAAAGCATGATATTTATCAAATATTTTCACGTGACTGGTGGTGCTCTTTTTCGACTCTTTCTTCAATGAAACGGGATCAATCGTATTATTATTATTATTATTATTGTTATTATTATTATTAGTATTATTATTATTATTATTATTACTATTACTATTATTATTATTACTATTATTACTATTATTATTACTATTATTGTTATTATTATTGTTCGTTTATTCACTTGAACTGCTGTACTTTTATGTGATTAACTACTGCTTATCTACCGTACAACAATAACTTAACACAACAAACAGCTTCTAGGCTTTGCATTATTTAAAAAAAATATTTGTTTTCCTCGTATATTTCAACTTATTTTGATCAAAATCACTGGAACGTCGCCCAAAAATTGTTACTTTCAAGGAAATTGCAATATATTTCGATCACAACATCGATATTATTTGTTTTTGTCAATCTTCGTTGTTATTTTGTTTTCCTATCCATTCGTTTATTTATACATTTGAATGACGTGTAGGACGTTTCTAGGTACTGTGTTTCAGTATTCTCAAAGTGTGTAATTTTGTTGTTTCCGTATTTTTTGAGTGGATTTTGTCAATTAATGTATTGTTCGTGTACCTATGTAAGTAAGTATTGTCGTTCAGTTTTGTCTGTTTGTACCAAAGGTATTCTATAAATATGTGGACTCTTTTTGTTGTTTTCACAACAACTTTTCAAATGATAATGACTTATTTTTTAAAAATTATCATTGCCATCATTATTATGATTACTGCTATCGTTCTTGTATTACTATTACTAGTTGGCCAACATTATTTCAAGTGCACGTACAGCCTGCGAGACGTTTCCGCCTATAGGATGCTTATGGGGAAACGTAATGGGTGGTCCTAAGTTATTAGGCAACAAATTTTTGATGCAGATCCAATGTAAAGCGTATATTTTTTCTGTATATTTTCTTCAGTTTTGCTAGCGTGAAATTTTTAAAATTATTATTATCTATATGATCATACTTTCAAAATAATTTTGCCGTGATAAGCGTTTTAAAATGGAACAGGGATATGTGATACATATATGAAACAAGGACGCATTTTACCACATCGCCAATCGTTTACTGAACGAGTGTACGAGTCGAACGGTATTTGGCCTCTTTCTGAACATTTTGCATGCACTCAAAATATTATTACTTCATTAATAGTTGCTTGTACTATCGCAGTCATTACTTTTATATTTATTACTGGTACATTTACTGTTGTTATGATTAGTTTTGTTAGCGTTGTCGTTGCGTATTCAAGTGGGATGTGTGTTTAATCAAGCAAGTACCATGCGTTTATTGTCAACGTTATTCAATTGCTATATTATTCACTGCGACCAAAACGAAGCAGTCAATCAATGATATGAATTAATGATATAATGATGAATAGAT
>UYRR01031154.1:61175-72436 GCA_900617985.1 Anisakis simplex | reverse complement strand
ATATATATATATTCCTCGTTGAATGCGTGATAAAAGTGAATATATCAAAAGTTAATCAATTTCAAAATGATACAATAATTTCAATTTTCAATCCAGAATGATTAACGGCAATAGTTTCATGAATTCATTCAAACTGAGATACATCACAAATATTATATCACTTACTTGCACTCTACTCGTTGACGAATGAAGAACTTACAACCGATCGGATATTAAATTTTTTATAACTTCTCATTCCCCCCCCCCTCCTAAACTGACAAACTGAATTTACGGACGACTAACAAAATAGTCAAGCTGTAAAACCAAGGGTAAAATCAAAAGATGCACAAAAATATTCAGCTGGCTCTGTAATTCGAGCAACTGTTTCAAAGTCTTGATCAATTCGTAAATCTATTAGATGGATGGGCTTACATACAAAACACAGAATGGAATACCCAAAAACAACAAAGACATTCAGCGAATACAATAATTCTGCCGTAGTGAAGAAACTTTAAAACAGAGGTTTGTAAATATTTGAAACAATCATTATTCTTATCATAGGACAAATTTATTGGTCTGCATAGCAAATTAACGCATAATTCGTGAACTAATTTTTGAAAATATTCCTTCTTATCTACTCGATAATCAACTGAAAGCAATGAAATTTTGTTCGCGGTTTGACTTTGAGGTGGGCGAGAAACTTAGCAAGAAAGTACTGTCAGGTTGGTTGACTTAATCAGTCAAGAACATTTAACACATATCATTTCATAAAACACACAGCCAGCAACGTCAACAGCAACAGTCTAATAATTCATAAAAGCAAGCAAGTACAGTGTTAAGAAAAGACACATTCCACGCTCCAAACAAAGGAAGTTGTGGTAGGGGCTGCGCTAACGTGCTGAATTTCATTTGTTTACTACTATTCCTTAATTCAATTCGATTAAATTCTTCCTGCTCGTCATTCAACTCACTTCAATTTAGTGTTCGTTTTGAAGTAGAGCAAACCAAATTAATTGAACCAGCATCACCACCACCACAACAACATCGCAACAAAAAGAGTTATACGCTTTTTTGAAGTTCTCTTCCGCCGACACAAATACACATACTTGCCTAAGATACCACTCTAAGAAAGAAATAATTCAACCTGCAGAAGCTTTCATCCTCACTTCTTGTACTCGTTGTTTTTTTAACTCAGTGCCCATTTCCTGCACTCGAATGAAACCAACGAATAGTTCAAGGATATAGCAAATATGCAAAAGGATTAACATCGAATCTAACGACCACCCACGAATTCAACTTTGATTTATCCCATATCCAGGCACGTTTTAGATGGAAACGACTAAATCCATCTAAAGTGCTTTCATTCAGACATTTATTCATTCACGCATACTGTGTATAAATGTGTATAAATATTGTTCTAAATATTTCTTACTCAGAATTGTTTCAAAATATCCAGAAGGAGTTTATTCCTTTCACTCCATTTCATTCCTTCTGATGCATCCAGTGGTGATCTTAGGCATTCACATCCGCATACGTACATTATTCAGGTTTAGGCTCACTCAAACTGGAACCGCAGTAGATTCAGGATGCGTCATGCTGATCGATCAAAATAGTGAACAGTAACAATAAATGAAAAAATAAGTGAGATGAATACAGTAAGTAATCAACTGATGTAATGTATATCTGAACAGTAGGTTTTCATTACCGTACAGAAAAAATTTCCAAAACGCTCACCTACAAATGAAAATGAGAAAAACAAAGGCGTTAGATAACCATTAGCAAACAGACCCATAATCTTCTCAGCGAGCGACCAAAAAACACTTATTTTCGTTTTTTATTCTCTCTACCTCAACACAACGTAGTATTTGTATGGGGCGTACACATAAATGTAAAACATAATATATAATAAATGAATGAAATCATAAAGGGAGAGCGCAACAAAATTACAAATGAGAATGAGTTAAATGAAATATACAATAATAAATGAACGCGCAATATGGACTTGACCCCAACTCATCTACTCAGCAACTGAGTAAAATCAAACGAACATCGTCATACTAACTAATAATCCGATGAAACTCTACCATCATTATCTTATCGTAACAAAATGCTTGTCTCTTATCCAAATGTTCTCGTTATTCGCCCTCCGTTCTCTCGTATCAACAAAACATTACGATGGAAGAAAACACTAAACAAAATCTCATATGCGCCCCTTGAAATCCCCTACATGTCCCATAAAAAGGCACACTACTCTCCGTTATCCTCTCTCTCACAAAACACTCACTCGATATTCACTTTTAAAAACTTTGTACAGTTCAATACCACCATATGAAACTTGCCTCCACTATACCTTCATATTAATCTAAAATATTAATCATATCATACTATTACATTCACACGAACATTCATTTTGCATTCTTTGCCTTCTTTTCCTTCTTGCTTATTCGTTCATAAAGTATTTATCCATCCATCTACATAGCCATCTATCTATAAATATTTCACTAACGATGTGTTTTATATTGTTTGCAGTGATTTTTTGATCGCGATGCTGATGAAGATAGTTTTTTTGCGGTGATGATTGGTTTTAGGGGTGTTTTTTGCTTATGATTTGTTATGGGAAAGAGCTGTATGGATGGATTGTTGGAAAATGGTGAACCGATGGAAAGTAGAGGCAGCACAGATATGTAGGCAAATGAATGGTTAGAAAAACTGGAAATAAATGACGATCGATCTACAAGAATGGATGAATAAGTTGTATCGTTTGTGCTTGTAAGTTTTAGAATATTTTAGAAATTTAGTTTGAAGAATCGATTTGAGTGATCGGAAAGTTACGCGAGTCATAGAGAAAAAGAGACGGCATACTCAACTGCTGGATCTAACATATTTTACCATAACAACCTGAACAAACTGAATACGCAAACACGTCAATACGGTAATGATAAGACCATCTATTATAATGCTGATGATTGCAATGAGCAATAAGAACGATAACTGAAACAGTAATAATGACAACAAAAATAATTGATATTAGTACGAATGGTATTAGTAAACAAATTATAGTTATAGCAGTGCACAGTAGAAATAGTATATATTGTTAATATTAGTTAGCAACAACTTTTTTAACGGAACCAATTGGTTGCAAAAGTCAATTATTCAAACAAGCAACTTCATTTGCAACCGTAAAAATCTACTCACAACAAATGGCAACAGATATAAATGATAAATTCAACTGCTGTCATTATTACCATAATCATATATTCGAAATTATGAAATAAATTCACTTATCAACATTCAGCTTTCAAACAGCCCATATTATTCACAAATGTATCGATCAACCTGCATTATTAGTGGCATTCAATTCTCACATAAATATCATCATTATTTTTAGTATAAGATTCATTTCTTTCAGTTAAACAAATAATTAAAGTTAATTCACATTTCACCTATAAATCAGCGCTGTCGACTCTTCATTTCCACCGAAATAAGCAGTAATTTAGTTGAACCAAATAAATTCAAAAAAATCAATCATAGAATCAGTCCATCAGGTCAGATCTGATGATAATCAAAAAACCAACAACTAAAACGGCACATAATTAACACAACCCAATCATACAACGAATATCAACCCTTAATCAAATGAAAACGATAACGAACGAAATGATACGTCCGCTGCTCTGAACATTCTTTGGTCTCCATTCACTATCAGTAGCGTGCGCAAAATGAATTAACTGATTATTCATTCAACCGTTCAATCATCCATTCGTTCAATGCTCAATACAAATTATATCAAATAAAGCACTGCCTGATCTACCAACTTGATCTAGCATTCAGCAATCAACAACCATCTTGTAATCATTCATCTCAATTTTCCATCATCGTAGAACAAATAATATGCGTTTGAAAGTTGAGGATAAAATAGATCACTAAAAGAAAGTTGAAGCACGAGCAAAAATTGTGATGAAATCCGCATGGATGGATAGAAATTGATATTGAAAAAGCTAGCAGAGGGGGCGAGAACACCAGACATTACGCGATAAAAGAACATGATGAACGCAATGCAAATCTTACGCAACCCTTCATTTCCTCACAAATTCGTATTCACTGGTCATTCGTCATAATACTTCAACTGATACCATAGTCAAATACCATAATCTCGCTTGTTCATCCCACTATTCATATATCTATCCATCCATTCATTTGCTTCTTTATCTATCTAACTATCAAATCTATCATCAATATATAAACCAGAAGAGTGCCTATATATATGATGTGTTCTTTAAAAAAATGAAAGATGACCAATCGCCATGACCTTTGTCGAGAATGAATATGCTGGCTTATATATAAATATATATGCGTATGTGTGTTTACGATTGAACTGAACTGCAATGCGGATCAGAGATTTAAACAAATTCGTTCGTTGTGGTGTGTTTTAATGTTTCTCATAACCCGTCTTCTTTCCTCTTAAGTATTCACAAAGATGAACGATGATGATCAAGAGGATAATGATGTAAAAAACTGATGAAAACAATGAGCAGCCGGACAGTCAATTTTCTTTTCATTATGCAAAAGAACGATCGACATAGTTGCAAAGAATTTGTAGTGACGATTGCCAGGGTAGAGCAATGAACATCAGAACAGTGATGGCGAGGAATGCAAAGAAAAAACAATAACGAACTAATCCGAGTTCAGTCATCAACACACAATCAATCAATCACTTTACTCGTTTCATAACGAACAAGAGAGGAAGAAGAGAAGAAAACTTTTAAATTCTTCAAAGACGAGAACAGACGAATTGAGAGAAATTGACGGAGATGGACGGACGGCTAGATGGTCACTGAATGGTCATTATCAGAGTATATGTTGGTTCGTTTTTGATGATTTTTTGGGGTTAAATGGGTGAATGTGTGGATAGATGAATGAATAGATGAATAAATTAAAGGACGACCCACTAGCGCGGCCTATGGCCTGTACTGAAATAAGCAGCTCGTTGACCTTTACAATTAATTCAACATTCACATCGCACATCGTAGTTTCAATTCAATATCACATCATCATCTTCAACCTTCTTCTTCCTCACATTTCGTTATGACAATTCCTCATTCATTAACATCAATCAAACTACATCTCATCATCTTTTTTCTTCGCCTCCCTCTTCAAACAATTCATAAATTTATTTACACATTCTGCGTTCATTTCTCCACTGATCTCAAGCCAGATAACAGTGACGATCAGATCAGATTATGGTACAAGATCCCAATCTTATCCTCCTTATCCCTACCTTACATCGTAATGTCTCCTCGTTTCAATACAAATACGCCATCATTCTCGAACTCAGTTTGAATCTGTGTTGAAAAACAACTCATAAAACCATATTACAATACATATTTTTGACAAATAGATAACTAAAGAATAAATGTGCTTGTACACGTCAGGTGTACATATGTGTAGGACAATTGAGTGCATGTACAAATATCGAAATGCTGTTTGAACTACTTACTTTTCATTGAATATTATCTGAAAATTGGCCTCGGCCTTAACTCATCAGTGCTCTCAATTAGATAAGGCAGGATAAATCGAAGCTAGATGAGTACTTGTGGGAAATAGTTGAATGAAACAACACTAACAATACTCTTCTTGTAGTTACAGTTTGCAGTTCATTTACTTATTCATTCAGCTTGGGCGAAATTTTTTTCAGGACTTGAAAAATTTCGACTGAACTTGCTATTCTGCACCAAACCATTATATATATAGTACTGTATATAGACAATATTTACGTACGTATGGACAATAAATTAATTCACTCAGTTTGAATCGCACTAATATTGTTCTAGATGATTTAATTAAACTATAATGCTCAGTGATAATAATCATAATCATAATGATATTGGTTAAGGCCTCTGCTAATGCATATGCGATACATATTTAGAAAACTCAGATAAGAATTACAGTGATAGCACTTATGTTGTTGAGAGCGACAAGAATTAGAGAGAAAGATCATTTAAGAGAACGTTTCGGTTTCGATTACTTTCGAACATGACTAGACACTGAAATCGCGAAAAAAGACAACCAGAAAAGAGACGAACGAAGATGGAAAGGAATTTAAAACTACGTTGAATTCGCGCGCTGATTGGTTAGTTATTGAATGAATGCGTGAGAAGCAGCCAACCAACTACTACTCTTAAATGAATGTTTGTTCGGCCGTCCTTCATGCATAAGTGATACCGTACATTCGATCTAGCCGCTTCTCATCTAACATTTGCAGTTTTGTTTTACTGTACTATTGCAGAATTATTACATCTCACTGTAAAAATGATTTATTTTTTGGAATTGCACCATGTGCCAGTTCACAACTGATCAATAGCGTTTGTTGTTAGAGTCGTTCAACGCTTCCGGTTAAACGCCTGACTGCAAACTGGTAGTAGACCTAAGCGTCATAGGTCATCGCGTACAGTAAGTGGCGTTGCTCATCTGATTAGTAATAGCCGACGAGATATTATTATTATCAACGAAGCCTTTGAGTGTTAAAAGTGAACAAATGATACATAAACACAAACGAAAATTAACGACTCTTTCGAAAAACACCATAATGTGCATAAATGTATGAGTAAAATGAAAAGAAAATGACACGCAAAATACGAAACGAAACAACAACGGATACGTGAAAAAAAAGCAATTTGCATAAGATCAACTAACAGCTAGAGATCCTCCTCCGTTTGAAATCCCTGAAGACGATGACTGCAGACTGACGCTATTCGAGGATTCTCTGATTGTAGTTCCTATACTCGATGGTACAATAACGCCCGTTGATGATAAGACACTATCAAATGAATTTCTATGCTTTATGCTTTCCTGAAATCAACTCCTCCGACCTAATCAATTCAAAATACAAACCGATATTTTCAACAAAAAACTTGAGAGCTAATCATCAACTGCAAAAGAATAAGATTACTTATTAGCTAAACAATTAAGAATAAAAACGATATAATCAATATATATTAATGAGAATAATAATAACGATAATAATAATAATAATAATAATAATAATAATAATAATAATAATAGCGACAGCAAGACACGGTGATGATGATATTTAACCAGATATGTTTTGCATTCATGCAAACTGACTATCTTTGAACTGTGTGTATTCCAAAGATGCATCGATATGAAATGACCTTCGAACTCTCGAATAAAATGTTTATGAGGTAGATAAATGAGTATTACGTAGGCAGATATGATATTCACATTTGCATTTAAAAGTACGTACTACTGAAGTAAAGTTGCGCTCCTTATGAAACAATTTCATTCAATCGCAATCCAACTCCCTATTCCCTTCCACTTTCTCTCCACTCAAAAACGTTCTTTTTCTCCCTTAACAGGTCAACTAATAATCAATCAATCGATTTCGAATTACATATGCATTGCAAAATATAAAGAGAGAGCAAACAATAACGAGAAATAGAACTAAATGAATGAACGAAATATAAAGCTATCAAAAACAAACAATAAAATGGTATTTCACAAACGATCCTCAATAATAATAGAACAAATAATAACGAAAGAACTGATAGAAAGACGATAAAAAAGAACGGATAGCAGAGGGTAAGGGGCAAAGGGCAGAGGTCACCAAATATGAGACGACGATTGTTGCAATCATATCAAATGTTATATATTCAAGAAAAACAACACTGCTGATCACTGAACATTAAATTCATCCACTTATTCACATACATACATCCATCCACGTATAAATTACTACGTTTTATACTCAGTCATTACAATTTATCATTACATCATCTATCTAACTATTCATCTATTAATCCCTCTCTATCGATTATATCATATAACTATGCATCGAACTACTACTCATCGATCAAAACAGTAAAGTTTCATCGAGATTCACTTGTCGAAAAAGCAAGCCGCAGCGCCTAACAACATACCACTTATCAGATCACCTAGTGCCACAGCAAGATGATCAAAATTCGAACGGTTAAATTTTGAACGACTAAATACCATTTTGAATTCATCAATAAATTTTAAGTCTGAATTCATTAACAAATTCTGAACAGAATGCCGACGCACATAGAATGGTTAAAAAAGATACTGTGATAAATGTGCTATAAATGGTGGTTTGTTGGACTGAACGAAATTTGGAAAATCAGCACGATATCTAATCCATATTGTAGAATAAGCAACTAAGAACAGTAACGATATGCTGCATACACAACACGTGTAGCGATGGACGACTCAAACATACATAAATATTATACAGCAACAATTACGCACGAAACAAGCACAAATTCTGTTGTCATTGCTTTTTGTTATTGGTGATCATACTACACAGCTATCATGTGGTGAATGAGGAGCAATTCAATTAATTCTACTCTTTTTTGTTTCTCTTTCAACGAAAAAAATTGCATAGCTAATTGATCGAAAAAATGATTCATTAATGATTGATTATTCAATTGGCATTTCATCTGTGCTATTGCTGCTGTTTTGGCTGTGGTTGACTGATCTGAATTGATCTGCTCCTATGCTCTTCTTTCCTATCATTGCTATATGATTTATTCGTTAATCGATTTCAACCAGATAAATTTCAGTTTCAATCGAACACTTTAATATTGAATTAATTAACCAATTAACTTCGTTTAACGTCAGCAGATTGCGATATCATCGAATCATCATTCTATCAATATAATAACCTCCATCTTGTAGTGATCCCAAATATGGAAAGCGGAGAAGGGAATTTTAAGCGGAAAAGAGTCAAAGCAGTGCTTTCGACTGATCCGCTTAGATCGACAATATCAGCTCGACTTTCGGGCGAATCATCGTCGTCCGAAGTATTAACGATTAATTACGGATTGGCCACTCATTACCTTCTCTTTTTCCTCTCACCATTTGCTGCTAATAAGCAATCTCTGTGTTGTTTTAAACTTCTTGAAATAATATCGCAATATTGAAACTGCTCACCATGATATTGTCAGATCATAGCCATAATACGCTCGCTGCTCATTCGTTCAAACACTATCATATCTTATTAATGATCAATCATATGGATTATCAGCAGTTAGTGGCCGATGGTCAGTACAATATAGCATTGTTATAATGTAGTACAATATAGTAATACTATTACCAGTATGCTGATGAAAACAATAATATTACGATCGGTAGTTAAAAGAGTAATCGAATTGGTCAAAGACTTGGTCGAACACTGAATAGGGATGGAATGATTTGATAACGAATGGACCAAGTGATGCTATCTGGGCGACTTATGAAGTAGAATACGTAGAAATGAATAAACGGGGAATAACTTAACACTTTAATATGCCACAAATTTAATGATTTAGCTTTTGATTATTCGCATTCAAGAGATCATCAACATAAAACTCAATATGTGATATGATGATAGAAGAAGAAGAAGGTAGACGAAGGCAACGAAAAACTTCAACATTAACGGATAAATGAAACCTTTCAAAACTCATTAAGTTAAAACTATTATCTATTTATTCATTTCATTTTTATCCATCATTCAAATAGAACACATCTTTATGAAACGAAAAAAGAAAAACTCAAATGAATTTAGTGAAGAATTTTCGTGATAAATGCGCTGAGAAGGCTGAAGAAGTCGTATAAGTTTCCAATAAAATATTATGTACGCTCATTGGTATGTTGCTTACTCATTTGATGAAGATGTTGTTAATGATTATGATGATGAAAGTACTTAATCCTTACAATTATAATTCAAGATAGACAGAATCATTCAATACATCAGTCACTTATATATCCGATCCTCACTCGTCACAACATCTAAATTTGCATCAAACGATTTTTAGAGAATAGAAAATGTGATATAACTGTAACAAGAGGAAAGCCTCAATAAAAAGCAATTTAATATGAATCAACTTTGCAACTGTTTCACAGCAGGCAAATAGCAATAACAGCAAGCAAACAAATTTTCAGTTGATTGTTTCAATTGAAAAACCAATCACTTTTGCAATTTGCTAAGTCAACGAAGAGACCACGAAAATCAGTTTAGTCTGGAGGAGCTAGCAATTCATTCATCCAACTTTCATCTCTAGTTCATTATTCATTACAACATCCTCACACGTCAATGTTTTATCAACCACTCAATCGTCAATGAAGCAGTAGTCAGTTAGTGAATTCATAGAAAAAGATTTGATGAATGTTATAAGATAAGCATGTATCGTGATAATCACCGCTAACTACATCACAATCACTTAAATTCAACACCGAAATCATTCTCTATCGTCGTTTCACCAAAATTTTCTTCTTATCTTCTACTTTTATCCATCTATCTCTCAATGCATTGATGCAACATCAAATAACAAACAACAAAGAAACACTATTATAAGAAGACCATGATTGCTTACACAACCAGTCCTATATCATCATCATTATTAATGATCACTACCTTACCATATCACTATCTCAAACCTCATCTCTTAATTTCATGTCTGAAATCTCCAACCAACTATCTTCGTACGCATCTATCCACCTATCTCGCCACCTGAACTTGAAACTAACTCATTGAATTAAACTTGAAACTTCTGCATCATTAAATGAGTCATTTCTATCACTAACTATCAAATTAACTAAGTAATAAGCTAACAAACAAAATATCGAAATAAATTTAAAAAGTAACCATCCTAACTTCTCCCTCAACTATAACCAATTCCATCCTTGATCTCTTGTTTCAGATATCTATAAGATTGACATACCAATACAAATGTTCTGCTTGTTTGCAATTAATTTACCTAATTAACTAAAATAACTCAACTTAACAATTCATTTTTGAAATATATAACTTAGTTTGAAGTTTTTTTCATCATCTACTGCATTTCACAAGGCACAAAAATTAGTAACAGCCACTGCAATATAATCATTATCATTTCCGTCGCCAACACCTAATTACTCATTCTTCTTCTCGTTATCTTAAAGTTTAATTTCCAAATTTCTTTCCTTCTCAAAAACAATGAAACTTTTCTTCTATAACAACAACAAAATACTTCACACTCGACAATAACTCAACAATTCAACAAAACAAACCACTACTAAAATACTCATTTATTGCAACAAAATAACTTCTTGTATCCTCGTCTATCTGCTTAATTTTAAACAATACTACTTAATAAATCCATCCTATTCTTCTCTTCCTTCATCTTGAAATTCTTTTCAAACTTTCAATTCATTACATCTCAACATATCAAAACATTTTAGCTTAAACAATGTTGTTACAATTATATATATATATATATATATATATA
>UYRR01031154.1:35788-57242 GCA_900617985.1 Anisakis simplex | reverse complement strand
TATATACGCGTTTATAAAGCAGAACATAACTAGATACGTAATATCCTTCGTCGCAAATTCACGAATTAAAAACGCTCGATAAACACGTACATAAGATATCAAATACATCATAATATATACATAAAATTTTACAAAATTCAATACAACATAATTTAATATAGCAATATACATTAACATCAAGTACGGAATTAGAAAAAATTGAAACAATCACGAACGCATATAATTAAAAATATCTAAATGAATAAGTAAATGAATGCATAGATAAATAATTATCAAGGCAAAAATAATAATAATATTATTATTAATAATAACAATAAACAATAATTATAATTAAACCAGCAATAATAATAGTAACGACAATAATAATAATAACATTGAATGAGCGCCACTCGCCTGCAATCCTTAGAGAACTCATTTCATCTTGTCCTTCCTTCTTCAACCGCTATTTTTTCAGAGATGAAGGAATGAAAATTTAAAAAATTAAATTAAACAATAGTCGAAGTAGAAATGTGGTCCCGTCTAAATAGTTTCTTCATAACGTCCATATTTCGTCCTCTGTAGCAAAAAAAGAAATCTAAAAACAAAAAACAATCGAACACCAACTGCAGTGAAATAAATTTATCTTTTTTTCAAACCCTTTCATTATTTTTTTTTCAAAACGATACATTTTGCATTAATAAATTTTCGCCTTTCGTTCCACTAAAAAACTTCCTTCAATCCATTGCATAATCGAAAACAATAAACAAAAAGGAAACGAAGAAAAAGGAAAAACCACTGCAGGGATTGCAGGGAGCCAAATTGCTCACCGATGAAGCGTGGCAAGGGAGGTGCACCAAAAAGGCAACTAAACTATATCATTCATCGTTTTTTTGTAGTACCACAAATATATTTCAGATTTACTCAGTCCAGCAAAAGG
This sequence comes from Anisakis simplex, assembly GCA_900617985.1. Taxonomy (NCBI): domain Eukaryota; kingdom Metazoa; phylum Nematoda; class Chromadorea; order Rhabditida; family Anisakidae; genus Anisakis; species Anisakis simplex. The sequence continues at coordinate 56,326 of UYRR01031154.1, read as the reverse complement.
TGAAATGAAGGTAAAATGAATTTGGGTGTTCAAATTTCTTGGTGAAAATCAAAACTCGCAACTCCACCAAACTGCGGCCGATCGCCATTTGTATGGATGGTTCAGCGGATGGTTTGATGCTTAGAAATTAGCTGATTAACAGATTGAATAAGTGAAAGGAAGAAGAACAAGAATTAGGACACAAATTATAGTGATGAAAAGATGAATGAATAAACGATTGATGAAAATTTATTATCATTAATTTACATCTAATGAAAATAAGATGTGATCATAAATTTATTAATTCAATTTAAAATCCAACCATTTGGGTACCAATTCATTGCTACTGCTGTTACGGATATCATTATTATTATTATTACTAATATTATTATTGTTATGATTATTATTATTATCAACATTATTAATCTCATTATTATTGTTGGCATTATTTAGCAACCGATCGAAGATGCAATAAGTGCTCTCTTTTAGCAATCGCAAACGATACAATCATCTTATCCTTGTTACAAATACAGATATTCTTATTTTTTGGTAAGTTGTCATGAAAGCAGTGGCGGATTCAGTGATGCATCAATTTCGACAATGTTTCTGTAGCTTTCAAGTTTCCTTTTGCAATGAGCCGAGTACCATTCTGTGCGATACGAATCCGTTTTGCATCAATTGTTGAATATGATCGCTTTGTGCAGCTAACTGTTAGAGGTATAAAAGAAATTTTAGATAAGCTTGGTCTTTGGTATATGTTGTTTGATGACTCAAAATCAAGTCACAACGCCATCCAAGCAACATCGAACAGAGACGATGCCTACTGACAACATACCGCTTGCCCTACAACGAACAATTTAAAGTTTGTTTTAAAAACCAGTTTTGAAGATTGCGACTTGAAGATGCACACCTTGAGCGTTTGAAAGCATTGTTCGAAGTGAATTCGAAGACAAGCGCTGTCACCTAATACAATAGTCTGTCAACGGTCAACAGCATGCACGAATGGACTCGACCACCACCAAAAAACAACCGATTTCCAATTTGATTTTACGCCTCAGTAATGAAAACGCTTCTTTTGGACCGTATCATCAGAGATGGCTTTCGCAAGACGCGGCTACGCACATGACGCTAAGCATGCCACTCGGCAATGGTTAATAAGAATAGGCCAATGCTGCTCTAGGATAGCGCCGCAATTTTTACTTCACAAATTACCCGTCAAAAACTACGCAGTTAAGCATCGATGTCTCAGCTCCTCATCTAGCACAGTCACTGAACCTTTTACAATCTCTTTCGAGCGCTCCATGCATCTCTTCATCACAAGGTACTCAAGAATACAGATGATGTTCCAACAGATTTCCTGTGACATAAATCTCTATCGTAACGTTATTACTTCCTCGACACACCGTTGACAACGTTACATTCATTTGAATAATGCCGTTATGTTTAAAAGAAAATATTGTTTATAAGGCCAGTTAACACATTTCAAAATTTGATACTCAAATTCGCCATAGCTTTCGTGACAACCTAACATCATAATTACTGGTTTATTACTTGTTCTATCAAACGCTAAATTTGTTGTTTGAATATCAGTATCATCAATATACACCTCCGTGGTGTGATTACCACTAATAATATGAAACGGAATAACAAGATATTAGTGTGACTGATGAAAAGAATAAATACGGATGTTATTTTTGCTCTTCAGCGTACTATGTTCAAAATGAGACAAGAAAACAAATTCACGCAACAAAATTGATGTATAGCTTCTTAAACTAAACTGCCGAATGTCTTGTTGGGACAGGAAGTGATTGTATAAGACAGTCTGGCCCAATTATTTAAAAAAAAACGTGAATATATGGTGATGCGATAAATAATGGAATAAATAAACAATAATAAATCATCAAAATTCATCAACTATAGTACATATTCAACTTCAGTACAACAATGCATCTAATTTGCTCGTTTCGCTACGCTTTCCATTTAATTTTCAAACAGATTCAGAATGAACGAAAACGAAGGACATAAGCTGAAGTTTATCATCATATCAAGAAAGAAAGAGGTTGTATCTACACGAACATTAGCCATCTTGTGGTAATGCCATATCTTTTTGACAATCTCTGTACAAATACTTGAAAAATATGCGTGGATCGTTATAACTATTAGCAGAATTCTGTATTTGTATGGATAATATTCATGAATGAAGTATAATGATGTTGCACAGCGAGGATGATATAGAGCAACAAATAGCCGATCAAATAATCTTCAATCGTCTCGAAGAGGCAACATTTTCATTCGCATAACAACAGCCAACTATAAAAATTTGCTTCAATTCAATTCAGAAATGAATATTATTCAAACACACACATACACAAACTAAACCAGAATTCACGCATATTTTGTTTCAATTAGGCTAATTAAGGCACATATGACCAATATATATCCACATAATATGTATACATGTACAACATAAAACGGAATAAAAACATGAATATGAATAAAGAAACTACAACGATGATATCGTTGCTAGTTACTGAATCAAATTTTTGAAACAATATCAATCTACCAAGATATAAGTAACGCACGCATGGTAGGATAGATGTCAAAGGAATTCACCACACCCAGTGTAACAGATTCACTAGCTAAGAGCAACAACAGTATTTGACCAAGGCAATTTATCCGAATCTACGGTTCCAGCTCAGAAAAACATTCCTTCAGTCCAAGAAACAACGCAACATTTGGAAGTGTGCTTCAAAAAGATTAGTCTGAAAGGTTATTGGATCAAATCGTTTTTACCTGAGGCGCCTAAATGACTATTTAAATGGTATGACCTCACAACCTAATTTTTTAACGATAAACTTTCACATTGTTTATATTATAGTTCCAGCAAAAAAAACATAAGATTCTGAAAGATGTGACAAAAAGTTGAAATTAATGCACTGCTACGCGCCTCAATCGAAAAAAATTAACCCACCAACCTTTCTAGTTGATTTTTTTGGAGCGAAATTTCACAAAAGTTGTTAGCTGCGATCTGAATTTCTTGGAGTTTCATCTTTTCCATACAAAAATTTATCACCTTAAAATATTCACTTATTTGTTTGTTTATGTATATGCATTTATATGTTCTCTGATCTGATAAGGGAAACACAGCATATAAGAAAAACGTGAAGCAATTTTGTTTTCTAATTCAGCTAATGCTTTCTGATACGATCATACCAATAATATTATACATTGTACGTAGGAGGTATGCGTTTGTATGTTCATGTTCGTGTTTTGCGTTTATAATACATATTATAAAATTGAACGTCAGATTAAAGAAACGCTTGAAGAATTAATACGAGAATGCAGAAATGAATTAAATAAACAAATAAACAAATAAAAATACATAAAACATAGACAGATAGGTGCATAAATAATATTACTTGTTCATTTAGATATTACATGGATAAAAAGAATGCACGAATAAAATGTACGAGTATGTAATAAAGTGAAATAAAATCAAATAAAATAACTGAACAAATAAATATAAATAAATGAATGAAATAGAATAAAGTGAAATTCAAGAAGCACTTCAAATCTCAAATCAAATCAAGCTAAATGGAATGAACGAACGAACGAATGAATCAAACTGACAAATCAAATGTGTTCATAATAAAATCCAATGAGCACATTCCTCAAATTAAGCAATGTTTCAAAATACAAATAACACAAACCAAACGTAAATAAATCCCCACCCGACATCCCATCTACTACTCACCAATCTGTCTGTCTACCTACCTACCTACCTACCCGTTTTACCAAATCCATGCATCGCCTTCTCACTCAAACTCACCAATTTCCTTCCTTGTCACAAACCACGAACCCAAATGATCAGCAGCTGTTCTTTCTTTTCAACCCTCATTCATTCACAACTCTTTCCATCCATCTATTTCCCACAAAGCAAAACAATAATGACAAAAGAGCAAAATCGCCATCAACATCAGCAATACTCTAATTCTATATGGAAAATTATAAACAAATCAAAATTCATCAACAAAATTGCAACGTACATATAACAGCTAACCAACATGCACATATCCATATGAAATGCGTTACTAATATTACCATTATCATCGTATCAATCAATTTAGTTCGAACGCAATAGATCGCAGGTTTCCTTTCATCAATCACATCATGCTTTTTTATCTTCTACTCCTACGACTCACAAAATCCATCCACTAGTACAACTCCCACCACAATCATTCATAATCAAAATGATAGGTCAAAACAAAATTCGAAACTTTTCACTGTCCTATCAGCTGGCAACATGTGAAAACGTACATCCCTCTCTTTCACAATCATTCATTATCGTCATCGAAAACGTTTTTCGACCTCGACAAGTTCCTATGTACATAAATAGCAAGCATATACGCTTGTTGGTGTGTATGTATGTATGTATGTATGTGTGTATGTGTGTATGTGTGTATGTGTGTATGTGTGTATGTGTGTATGTGTGTGTGTGTGTGTGTGTGTGTGTGTGTGTGTGTGTGTGTGTGTGTGTGCTCTTATTGCTATTACGCATGCTTTTAAAGTGATCTTTGAATTAAAATTTCATTCATTCATTCCATTAAAATATATATCTATCAATCTATTCATCTCAATATACGTACATACACATATAAGTAAATATATAATATATGTGAATATCATTCATATCAATACATAATATCACTACGCACACGATTTCACATACAATCTCATTTCAGTCGTTTATTCCAATTCAATTCAACCAATTACACATATACTTCTCATTTTCGCGCTTCTCCTTTCTGAAGGCTTGCTTCAAGCACCAGCTAGCTTAGTTATTTAGTTTGCATACTTCAGTATTTATTTAGCATGCTTATAACACCCATACATCTACATATTCATTTATCTTCAAATATCATACAAGTTGTGTGTATGTAATATACATTACTTATCTGTTTATTTATCGACGTATAATAAAAGCATGTAGAATTTCAATGAAATGGTCTTAATTAACAACAACGTTCAAATAAATAAACCGAAACGTTAGAAGTAATCTGTAAACGTTGTCGAGATTGATGTGTAGCAAAGCGGAGCATCGAAAAGCCCCTTCTCATGGAGAACCGTAAAAATACCTGACACCGATTTTCTCATACACACGCAATAACAACTACTACCTTTCTCAATGAACTCATCAGTAACTTCAGTGCTCAGTGTTCAAACCATAGTTGATAAAGTAACAAATATTGAGATGATAATTATGATTTGCTAGATGGATTTATAGATTCAAACTCAAACAATCATCACTCAACAGCTTGCAAGGAATACTAATCAGAAAATTTTGAAATGTTGAACAGATTCATTGCTCGCAACCATTGATTCATGAACAACATTCAGCAACAGTAGCATCATTGCTATTCACTTTCAGCAGTGTTAATCAATCGAAAAAGTACATGCTATTTTGCAAATTAAAATTGCTTCATTCATTCATTCACTCACTCACTACTCACTTATCTATGGTATATTTTCAAATAAACTTCGTCGCTGCTTTCTCAAAACCGTTTTAAATATGTGTTACATAGCTTTAAATATCTATTTGTCATGTGTATAATATTTGAATGTTCATCATCTATCTACGGGAGGAATACCTGGCAGCACTAAAGAGTACTTCTTTGAAGCAATGATCAGTCATACTGATCAAATAAACCAAAAATTTTTTTGGGAACAATAACTTTCCATCTATTTACCAATATATTTAATTCCTTATGTATAGTCAAATACATAATTAACTAACAACAATAATAACAAGTCAACAACGAAAATATTGAGACAATCAACTATTAATAAACTCAATAGAAAATCAATCAACGAAAAGGTAAACAAGCTTACATCACTAGTAAATAAATAATGAAGTCTAAACACTAGAAGCATAGTGAAATATGCTTAAAAAACTGAAAAGAAACAATAATCATGATAATAATAATATGAAACGGAATACAATCAGATTAAGCCAAACCGACTAGTGTATTAGGTGACGATTCGAAATGTATGTGTAGATTCTAACTGAGAAGATTCAAATTTAATTCAATTCAATTGATTTCCATTTTATTTCGCTTCATTTCGTTTCAATTCAATTATTTCATTGAGTTTTCTTAGAAGACACATTCAATAGAATTGACTCAGAACGAAATTGCTTACTGCTGCTGTTGTTGATACAACTACTGTTTTGCATCGATGCGGAAGTCGTGCGCAAACGAGAAAATCAGTAATATGAGATGGAAATGAATATATTTTTCAAACCAAGAACTTTACTGATATGATGCAAGAAGATGATGGAAATGTTTAAGGAAATGAACAGAAAAGAATTTTTTTTGAAAATTACACGCAGATACATTTCAAATGAATGCACGTAAAGATTTCATTCATTTGGTTATTATCCATTCCTTTATCAAATCATTTACATAAAAACACACATCATGTATTTGAGTAAGTAGCCAATGAAGAAATTAATGGTGAATTTAAAAAGAGATATCAGAAACGGTGATTTTTTGAACATCTCCAGTTGAAAATGTTTATTATGTACGCAGTAGAAAGAAGTGAAGTCGCAATTTCATGACATTGTTGATGAATTAGTTTGAAATGGAACCAATCAAACACAATATTAGCTAATTAGATAACCCATATGAAAAGGTCCGTTCGAAATAACGGTGATCAGATTATAAATGAATCAACGATCGATTATGCACTGATAAAAAATACGCTATAAACACCCGCAGCAACAGCAGTAACACGTGGTAGATTGATATAGCAAAGAAAGACATTTGCAAAAAATGATAACTCGTTGGTTGCTAACAACGAGGAATGAGGAAAGGCGATTATCATCGCGATGATATGATAAGATACGAGCATGGTAATGACGGTTATAGAAGGATATGCATATGTTTTCCTTAAAACAGTCATTATATGTAGGGCAAAAACTTTTGATTTTTTAAAATTTTAATAGACGATGAAAAAACCTTGCAGTTTTGAAATCATTCAAGCAACTAGTTTAAAATAATTTGATGCGAAAAATTTAAAAGCACCGTCAAAAGTCTGGAAAAAAAAATCGTAGTTTTTATTGAAAAATTATAAACGACTTAAACGATTCTTCACAAATTTCTATTGCTTAAGAGGCAATCGTTTCAAAAACGTTGATACTGCCACTGATTTTGAACAATATCTTCACAAAATTTTATTGCCTAATATGATCACTCATAGTAACCCTTCACTATCGCCAACTAACGATTAAGCAAAGCTAATATACCACACCTATCTATTTATGAATATGAACCAACTGAACTTCATTTCTCCTTAACTCATTCACTCAAACCTACACCCACATAGCTCTATTAAAGTCGTTCGTTCCATTCTATTATTTTAAAATTCAATTTGGAATCACAAATTTTCAAAAATAACGTTTTCTTCAACAAAAAAAAATCCAGAAATGTGTACTTAAGCTTTTATGTGGTTTATTTTATACATATTCAATTCAGTCTCAACCAAACAGACCTTTACGGATCTTCTGTATCCAGCGAACCAAATATACAAATATGTTACATTCACATACACACATATATATGTTCTTTTATGCAGTTTCAATCATTTAATTTCTCTTGGGAATTTACATATGACCAATGAAAAAAAAGATTGTGAAATTCTGCTAGAGCGTATGTTGTATTCTTTCTTCTTATACATATTCCATTCCTTCATACGTACCTATTCTTCTCCGTTTTCTAAGTCCTATATTCAACTAACTATTCTTTCATCCCACTGCTTATTCTATACTTCAACTCTTATTTTATACATCATCACATAAATCTGCAATATATATATATATATATATAATGAAATAAAACCATATAATATAACTTAACTTAAAATTATAATATACTAAAATATGAATTATAATATAAAAGCATAATATGAATTATAATGCTATATTCTATAATATGATAGAATATACAACTAAATGTCGTAAACTTAAACAATTTCTCAAAAATTCACTACACTAAAATCATAATCGACTTTCTTCATCACTTATTACACTCACTTCATCATTCCATATCAATCATCAAATCTTCTCATCACTTTAAATAAGCTGATTTCAACAAAATTCGATTCAGCATTTCAGTTCCATGCGATTCATTAGATTTTTCTTCCTCGCTTACGAAACTTAACACATTCTTCATCTATTCATACATACCAACACTCATACATTCACATACTCACTACATCTTCAAGTTTCAATACCGAATAAAGAAAGGATTCTGTTGCAAGATCGAACGATACGAAATTCACTGACCATGAAAAGAATGTATGATATAAAATAATGAGTGAATAAAATCAAACAAATACAACATTTCAGAAGGCTTCAGTCATAAAATAATTTTCTACTCATGTATATATGTACCTTCAACGACTATTATATGATATCCGGACAACTGCTCCCGAAGACAATTACCCACCGAATAACTGCCCTCTGACTAGTGTTTGCACGAGATCTCGGCAATACCGAATATTGGTATTAGAAAAGCGATACTGATCTTTAGATTCATGGTGTCGGTATTTCAGGTATTCATACCAAAAGTCATTGTAAATGAATTTGGTAGTATATCCATCACGACTGGAGTATTGAGTGAAAGGAAGCGTAGTGAGACCATTTTCTTGCTAAATTTCCTGTTTTTTTGTTGAATTTTTTGAACTTTGGTGAGTGATTTGTTAAATAAATTGTTTTATGAATAATTATGAACACATTAGCTCAAAAAGAATGTGTTGAATAGGTTGCATTTATAGATTTCAGAAGTTGCTTTTCAATAGCGGTATCGTCCGAATTGAAAAACGATAGCGGTATTAATATCGATCTCGGTATTGAGAAAATCGTCGATATTTTGCAAGCAATACCTCTAATTAATTTTGTCAGTGATATTCCTTTCCGTAAATATAAGTTCTTCCAATCACTACTCTCTATATTATAGTGATTAGTGCTACATTACATTCTTATCATTATTATTCTTATTCTTAAGCCTAAGCTTCGGCTTAGGTTGAGACTGACATTGATGTTGAGGCTTGACAGAGATTGACGCTTAGGCTGAGGTTCATCTAAACGTCGTCGCCGAACCTCAGGTGAGGCAGTGAATAACTTTGAAGAGGGATTCTCGATGCGATATGGTGTGATCCAGGATTAATGACTGATAGGCCAGGATACCTGCCGAGTGGTGACGGTTTGTCCGCAAGACGAACAAGTTACCACGAGTCAGGTACAAGAATTATCGTCACCAAGATACGGAAATGATACTGTCACAAGATCAGATTTGAGACTGGATCCATTTCATGAACAATAAATCAAAACCTTCAATTGAACATGACAGATAAGATCCACTTACGCTGCTCGAATGATGTAACAATTCAAATCAATCATTCAATCAATTCAAGCGTAATGTATCATCCCCTTGACTGACAAAACTGACACCATCTCATATAATTAAAATCAATGAGTAATAAATGGTTCCCACTAATCAAGATGATTCCATAACTCAATTTATTTCACGCAAAAAAAGAATAAACAGCTAACTATTTACAAGTACATGCATTCATAAATGCAAGCATACACATACACACAAATATTGCAAAGCTGAACGTATCTCAATAATTCTAATTCAACATTTCAGCATCATGCATCAAAGTGAGATTAAGGAATGAAACAACGATGTTAGTGAATGAGGTTAATTCTGATAAATTTTCACTGTTCATATGGTACAAATACATTAAATCTGATCCAATTTTGAATAATTTCTCACTGTTATAAATCATGAATGTTGAACTTTTCAGAAATCATACATTTTCTTATGTTTGTGCACAATGACCATGAATCACGAATATAGACATAAAAATTCACTGAGAAAAACCGAAAACAAAAGCTGAAATTTAGACGAAAGTCACAATATGATGATACTTTGACATAAGCAATGAATAATATGAAGTTAGAAGAGCATTTTTAAGAAATCCAATTGAATAACCAATCACGAAACATCAGCCAAAACTAAGCAAAAAAGAAGCCAACAAATCAACGAACAAACCTAAATAACTAACGGCTGCCTGTTTAATGCTGCTGCTGCTGCTGCTGCTAACAACAACAACAGCCATTCACAATAAAATAATAAGTAAAATAAATTGAAATTTAATGAAATTCCATCGATATGTCTGCTTATATGCACGTGTGTTGATATGTGTGACGACTATGTGTGATATTCAATTAAATTCTACTACTATAATATTATACTTCTATGATACATATTCGATTCTATAAGCCAATGTGTTGAGAATAATTGAATGTTATATAATGCGATAAAATTAGCTAGGTGAATGGAATACACATAAGCTCAAAATGAATAACTATTTCAATGCTATTGTTCAATTGCTAATATCGAAGCATCTGATACTACTTTTGTTGATATGACTGTTATCATTATCATTGTGGTTACTATTATTACTATTCCTATCATCACCATTTTCACTCGTTTTGATTATTATGATTTTTTATTCTCTCTGCTCTATACTCACACTGCCACTGACAAATATGCTATTATACGTGAACAAAGTTACTCTACCCATTCATAGCACATAAAAAACTTATCCTTAAATTAAAACTAAATGCCATCAAATATTACTTAAAATCCATCTATTAAATAAAGTAACTGATATATGCCTACGCACACAAATTTATGCTGAATGCATTCGATTTCGAGAAAGTCACAACATATACATGAGACATAAACGGTAAATGAATGAATGAACGAATAAAGCTTTAAAGTAAAAGTAAGTAAGGCAACAACTCATTGAAGCGTGTTTGGTCGTTTTGAAACGTATTGAATGAATCAATTCAACTTCTTCAACGTTCATTCGGCTCACATTCTGATGCTTCTGCTGTTTCTGTTGCTGCTACTTATAATCCTCTTCTTCTCAATCAGCCATTTTATCCAATTTCAAATATCATCAACATTCAACATTCAATTTCATCAGCATCCGTTGTGTTATGCTGTTCTTACTGCTACTGCTACTAGCTACTACACTTCGCATCAATTAAGATAACCAACTTACTTTTAAGGCTACTTACTCATAACATAATCTTTACGTGCTCACTTACCTACTTACATTTGTCGATCGTCGTTTTCTTATTACCATTCTATTATAACAATAAAAGTTTTTATTCATTTTTTTTCATTATGACCGTTCATCCTTCTTCACAGTTTCGTCAAAAATATCATCATTATCAACTAACCAGTAATACGCGAGATATAAAACACATACACACGCGTATATGTTTTGACGTCGATTAGTACTACTTCTGCTACATATACCCATCCATTATTGTATTTTATCCTATGTAAAGCTTATGTACTTGAAAGATTTATCGTATTTTACCTAGAGCAATGTTCAAAGATCATTTTATAAAATATTTCAACAGCTTTCTGTTATTTATTTATGTGCAACGTGAGTAAGTTCATTTCTACTAAGTGACCAAATATCACTGCTAATACAGCTTTTGCTACATAACTGTGATCTTCGTCTTATATCTTCATCCATAGATCCACCCAAGCATACATCCATTCATACATTCTTTATCCACCTATTCTTCTACATATATCCTTCCTTCAGTAATATCCGACCTACTAAAACTTATCGCACGAATACTTTCATTTGCGTGAGATGCATATTATCCATCTAACTATAGCCATAACCATCTTTGCTTACTTCGCTTATTTGTTTCACTCTCCAATAACTTTGTCATTCATCATACTCAAGCACACACATACACACGTACCTTCACTGTTACATTCTAGCCAGTGAACTCTTCAGCCTCGAAAACCACAATCTTTCTCACTTATCACTCAAACTACTTCACATCTTTTTCAACTGCTTTATTAATCTTTAACAAATTTATCATCCAATTTAAAACTCATCTCTCAACTTCGTTCGCTGTGCTATATTCGTTTTTATCCGCTTTGTATGTAATCTGTCAAAGTATGTATGTGTTCGCATGACATATGATAATATTGATATTAATGTTAATGATATTTTCATGCAACTCAAAACATTCCGTTTCTTTGCTACTTCTTCATTCATTTGCAACAACAACAACAATTATTATCTGCACTATTTTTTGCTTCCTTAATTTTCTCCTCATTTTCCCCACCATCTTCTTCATTACAGTTCAACTTCGCTTTATTTTAACTCGTCCCATTCACATTTCATCTGCTATTACCACTACAATATTAAAATCATCATACTCGAGATCAAGCAAACCTCAATTTAGCACCTTTACAATTGGCAACTAATCTTTCTAATTCACTTATTTCTTTTATCGCCGCCGCAGTTTTTCATGAAAATATTATCATTTCGAAGTTATTTTGACCTGCCATTATCGCCACCTGTCACAATATCCACTAATTCATCCATCCATCCAGCTCTTTTGCTAATAATTGCCTCCCATTCTTAACTCGTCATCTACTCAATTTCATCTACTTACCTCTCTACTTACTTTCGTCTATTCCTCGCTTTCGTTAATTTCTTCCTCTTTCACTCCACTCACTTCTTTATAGACTTCTTTTACTATAATACTAGTATAACTATTACTACGAACAAATGAGCTAACTATCCAATAGGCAGTGTATAGGTAAATGGTCACCAATGAGAGCGCGACGTTATGTTGAGAGCTGATTGTGATGGTGATGTCGAATCAGTCTCATTGCCAAGCGAATTGAAACAAAAACTATGCAGTTATTACGCGATAAATTAAAGTGGCTCAATTGAAATCTACTTCCTGATTATATTTTACAAACATATATATATATATATATATATAACATTTGATAAATAAAAACAAATTATTGTGCGTGTAAATTTGATGAATATGAACGTAGCGTGACTATGATGAGCAGATCATACCATATGAAATCATATCATTAAGCCTCACTTTATCAAACTCATCATCAAATAATATCAACTGCACAATAACAACAACCACCACAAATTATGATAGCTATTGCATAAACATATACACACAAAACTTTCAACTAAACATTTTACAGTCATTCGCACATTTACATCAAATATATAAATCTGTTATAAGTAACGAATACCAACATACGCAACACATACATACACACACGCACCCTTTTGTCCCCTAAAATTTATTAATTCATTTGTCTGCTATCAATTTAAATGTGTATTTTTAACTTTCATATAATGATCAACTCCTCAACTTATTCAAATGACGAAAATCTCAGTTAATCGCACTCAATTATTGATGCGTGAATAATCTTCATGTTTCATAAAGCAATTACGACCAGCACCTATTATTGCTGACTACAAACTAACAAATCTAAATATCATAAATTCATTAGTCGATGCTTGATAGAAACGGAATATTATAAATATCAACTCATCCATTCATTCACCTTTCCTTCTATGATACTCAATATTAATCCATTCATCCACCTATCTGACATGCAGCAATAATCATTTTTACTGTAACTATGTCGAATAATAATAATATTATTATTATTATTATTAACAACAATAATAATAACAATAATAATAATAACATCGCATCAATATATTACATCAACAATCTCAATTTACGAATCACAAATGACTGCATCGCGACATATTCCGATTGATGTAGTGATTAAATGAGTCTAAACGAATGATGATTTTAATCAGAAACAAATGCAAGCTCTAATGAAATTATAATCCATCTGACAATTGGTGCTGATAAAAACAAGTCATCAATCTGAACATACTCACCAATTATCTAATCGTTTATTCATTCATCTATCTATTATTGCAATCACTCTTCTAATCATCAATATTATCAGTGCTTAACTTGATTTATTGACAGCTTCAAATCAGCACACCAGTAATTTCAAATAAAAGAACTGTTCCAACCAGTCAATTTAAGCAAATTCAAAATGAAAAATGCGTTACAATAAGAAATCTAAACGAATATTGAGGAAAAGCACATTGATGACTGAAATAAAGTGCGCAGTTTCACCAAACAAGTGGATAATAACCGCTTCAAATCAGTGAAATATACGTTATTCATCCGTTCATTCGTTTGTAATGTTGAGAGTGAAACATTTATCAACACAGAAGACGGAATAAAGTTAAAGAATGAACTGCATGCTGTGATATGCAGCATCATCTCAAAAACTTTTTAATTAACTCCATAATAAAACTTACGATTAGTATATAACTCGAAAATAAATTTAATTTAAATACATAAAACTATTCTCGTTTATAATATTGAAATATTCCTACATAGAAAATATACGAGTATTTATTAGCATGAATGAGAATTAGTCGATCAACGATTATGGTGAAAGTTTGGAATAAACGGTGAAATGCAGAGAGAAGACATCAAATTAAAAATACTCACTGATCGATTAATTAAAGGTAATCCGGTACTTGGATAAGTGGTAATGGTAAGGACACCGGATAGATATCACATAAATACAGAGATAGAAGGCCGCTTTATAGAAGGATAAATAAACAAGTAAATAAATATAAACAACCCTAGAAAATACATACGAGCATTCAGGCACATACTCGTATGTGCGTCATACTACGAGTGTTTGGCATCAAAATTTTGAAATTAATAAACGATGAATACAAATGTAAATGAAAATATGAATATAAATATAGATGAATATTGAAACTTATTCATAGATTAAAACGAAGAAACAAGCCAATATAAGACAGAGTACTTCGTATTTGTGCTTGACACACATTAGGAAAGAGAGGTACTCGAAAAGGAACTAATAAATAACTATTTAAGCGATTAAAAATAAATAACTAACACGCGAATGAATAGATTTAACAAATAAGCGAATAAATAGTAAATAAACTGAAATAATTGAAACCCGATAAAATTCGATGAAATAAGACAAAATCAAATAAGACTAAATTAAACGAAAAACATAAAAAAGTTGAAGCTATTGCAACAACTATTCTCAAACAAGTTCAATAACAAGAAGTTAAATATGAGTAAGCATAAGTGGCAACAGCAAGAATATATCAGCAAAGGAAACGGAACTAAGAAAGGGCAATAATAATGATAATAGAGTAAAAGTAAATTCGTTTGCTGTTAGTTAGCTGGAATAGGATTTGATCAGTGTGAGTAGCAGTGTGAATGAGATGAATTTAAACAAGTTTACAAATTAGCGCTATAAATGAGCAAATTTGAAAGTTTGCATGTATATACGTGTGCATGCTTGCCTCCGTGATTGTGTGGTGATGTTTGAATGAATAAACGAATGAATGCATGAATGAGATTTGAATGTTTTGTAGTAATAATACTCATTATACTTTCTTTATTACTTCTAGTAATAGTAATAGCAAGAGTAACAGTAATAGTAAGGTAATAGTAACAATAATTATAGCAGTAGTAATAACATAAAAGACTAAAAAACATTACGTTATATTTCACAATTCTGAACAGATGAAAGCAGCATGATCATCAGTTCATATTATGTACCACCACATAATATCATAAACGGATATCATCTACTCGAGCTGACAGCTGATCAAAAAACCATCTACCTACCCACGTGAGCATTCAGAACTCATATCTTATTTCTGTGCATCAATTCAAACAATCACCACTGAATTCAGCTAATCAAGTAATCGCGAAGTGAACACTCGTAGACAAAAAACAATGATAATAGTACTAATATTCATATCGATAACATTACCAGTACATGATAATAATCGTAAAAATCTTCAGAAGTAACAGTGACCTAATCCGGCAACACCAATAGTAACCAGTAATAACAATAACAGTAACAATAGCAATAACAACAAAAGTAGCAGTGACGATAATAGTAGTAGTACTGTGACCTGTTTCTCTTATTAGGCACAATATACCAAAATAGATGAATTCTAATAAGCAAAAGCATGCCGCCATCAGCATAAAAATGTACACGGAACTCAACGTAGTAATGAATGATGATGATACCAACAATAACAACAACAACGATGGAAGATAGCAATAGATGATATGTGAAAGAATTTTTCAATCATTTATTTCATCATTCTCGATGAAAATAAAATAAAATGAAATATATTTCTTTTCGATTTAATTTAAAATGAAATAGAGGCGTGCCCCGTCCATTCGTCCAAAACAAGATGAATCGAATTCAATTCAATTCAACAACTCCTCTCGTCGATATTCAATACTTCTTATATACTCATTTCCTTCCTCATGCTCAACTCTCAACAAACTATCATCAGCCTTGTTTTCATCCATCTAACTATACATCCTTTGCCTGGCTTTGCCACATCAACTTCCCACTAACACTCCGAAATCAACTTCAATTGCAACAGCATTATTGAGAAAAAGAAGAAGCTGGGCTACTGACACCCGCTCGACTGACTGACTGGCTGCCTACTCAACACAACATGGTCGATTTTAAATTATCTCACACTGACTGAGGCTTTTCTCTTGCGTTCACTTCTGTTGCAATTCATAAATTTTTCATTTAGTTTCATTTCATAATAAATAATAAATTATATAAATAAATACATAGTATACCCATCCAACCATATATCCATCCATATATGTTTATAATATATCATCTCTATTGGATGAAATGTAATAAATAAGTACATTTTAAAAAAGTATATTCTACAACAAACACTTTGCAAAAATTGCTATCTTTTAAATTAGCATTTTGCGACATTCATATTTCATAGTTTCATAGATATGGTGCATATTTATTGGCAGTAAATAAACAAACGAATAAATAAATGAAAAGTTTCAAAAAATTTTCAATTTCAACTCCTCAACGTTATCCAATTAAATGAATTTGAATCGCTCAATGAAGTTCACTCAATTTCAAATGCACATTTCCGCAACAGCTTCTACATGATACCACTCAGTGATGCTGAATTTATTTGCCATACAGCAATTTGCATAATCAATTTCAAATCCTCTAAATTCAATGCAAAATAGGTTAGACTAGATATCCAAAGACGGTATCGAAACACTACCGTTCACATTTTAAACTATCGTATCCAAAGATCACAGACCTCAACAAATACCTTGCAATTTATCATAAGCGTCAATGGATCAAACATAAATGAAACTCTGTGTTCCAATTTATCTGCATGAATGAGTAGTTATTTATCTCTAGCTTCTACTTAATACAGATTCCTATGAATAGCAGACTTGTGTTCTATAAATAACTGCTACAGGTTTCATAGATTTCACTTATCATATCAATTCATTTATAAAATATATTTAAACATAAATAACGTTTTTATAAATTTATTTCAAATTCCAATTCAAGCAAGCAAAACCATTTTTTTTTCGTCTCCGATTGTTACTATTATTGTTGTAACAACAATACAAAGCCTAGGGGCCTAACCAGCCAAAACCGAAATAAGAGTCTAGCATCAAATCGTACTTTCAGTTTTCATCATTAATGTTTGCATATTATTTCAAATTCAAAACAAATTGGATGACGCACATAAAAGAGCGATCTCTCAAATTACATTCTTGTCACGAAATGAACAAATGAAACGAATGAAATAAACGAAATGAAACTAGAGAAATACACTGCAAGAGATCTTCATATAACTTGAGAGCAAGAGCAATGCTGAAATCAACGAATGATGATGACCAATTGTAGAGTGATGATGATCATCGATGAAACCATTCATAAATCGAAATTCAGCAAGGTAGGCGATTCCAAAGTTTAAACAATTATTATACGTATACTATGCGCATTCTCGTTGGATTTACCTTTTTCTTGAACAAGATTGCATTCGAGGTCTTATGAAATGAATATTCACGCATATCTTTGCGAACATTATTGATGACAACTCATTGCAAAATTACTCAACAAAGGTGGATGTGTGTAAATGATCATCGAAAAGTTTCCAGCAAAAGAGCAATGAAACTGGAAGAAAACGATGAAATTTTCGAAATATCAGAGGTGGGTCTGATCAGTTCGAAACATTTGTTTTGCACAGCAAAGCGAAACGGCAAAACGGATCATTCAGAATGCTGAATCAACGCATCTTGCCAGATTCATGTTTTGTTTGAAAAATTCAACCTTAACGATAATGAATGAATGTATTTCTATTCCGTTCATTGAATCAACAACTTCACCACCCCAGTACAACTCCTCTGGCGCTAAGGCCAATCCATATTAATTTCGATGTGGTCCAGGCAACTGAAGAAACAGTTGCCAATGTGTGCTGCAAATCTCGTCTTTGCTCCAGCCTCTACCGAAATCACAGAAAAACGGGCAACTATTGCTGCAATCAGTAGTTGGAAATAGGTAAAACTTTAAAAGTTATGGATTAAACCAAAGTACTCGATTCCATTCTGAATATCTTATGAGCAAGGATCTGAAGAGAAACCATTTACCATCTGAAATCCACAAAATAATGATGCGACGAGTGTTGTTCGGAAATACATTATACTTTATGCCAGTTTGCCATAGATGGATAGAAAGACTGACTATTCTTTAAAAAAATCTTTTTCGTCCATCCGCGTCTTCAGTTTGGCTCGCCCAACTG
The DNA here is from genome assembly GCA_900617985.1 of Anisakis simplex. NCBI lineage: Eukaryota > Metazoa > Nematoda > Chromadorea > Rhabditida > Anisakidae > Anisakis > Anisakis simplex. The sequence continues at coordinate 37,723 of UYRR01031154.1, read as the reverse complement.
ACTACCGTTCATTCTTATCACGACAACTGCTGCACCGACTAAACCCGCAGTCTTTCTCCGACTGCACGCATGGTCACCTCCTAATCAAACCGCAGAATGAAAATGAACAATTCAGACGAGTTATATTCACATACACACCCCTTCTGTGCCACTCGAATCAAATCGTCTTCTATAAGATACACATTATAACAGTAACATCGTTTGCGCATCTGTTAATATTGTCCAATGCCCCTAGATATAACCGAATTATTGTGATTCAATTATAATAATACATAATGCCACGAATAACAAACGTAAACGAAATTGATAACTGAATTAATAATGAATAAATACAAGTAAATCTAAATCATCGACTGAAGCAGCGACATCACTAACAACAATAAGACATACGCTTTTCATCATATTATTAATTCATTGACAAAAAACAATTCACTATATGTTTATATGTGATGAATTCAATTCAGTTTAGATAAATTATGAATAAAATGTAGTTTATCCTATTTTCATGTTTCATATACATATGTAAAACAAATCCTCTACCAATTTCTTAGTCGTGATGGTGATATAACTGGTGTTCATATGTTCTACAATAAATCTAATCAAAAATTTAACATAGCTTCGATTTAGAGACTCAATCGAAAAGAGTCTAAATACGACGAGGATAATTGATCAATTATGAAAGACGGGTGATACGAAAACGAAACTGTCCAAAGTTCTTTGGGAGACGGTAAGCGTTTTTGTATGAATAGGAAATGTTTTGCAACCCAATACGATTGCTCAAACTCAAAGCCCTGATATCTACTTTTATTTATGCAGCCAGCTAGCCTTCAAGCACTCAGCTGAAAAAAGACTAGCAAATGAGAATACTTTACTATCAACTTTCACATAAATACGATTCGGCTTTTAAGATCACATAGTCATTTTGTTTACGAAGGTGCAATCGAGAATTAGGTGTAAGTTTGTTTGTAGTATTATCATCAATTTGTTTGTAATCCTAAATTGACAATCCGGCTAGAAATGTTGCCTTAGGCAAATATTCCACTCAACGCGAGCAAGCGCAAAATTTAATTGTTCAATTTTTCAAAGTCAAACTTCATTCATCCGTCCGTCCCTAATGTAAGAGACGCCGTGATGCGCGCCTTGAGGGTTCTTACACCTCAAAGGTCATCTGTAAAAAATATAGCCTTAGAAGTCTTTTTCAAAGTGCTAAAACCGCATTCATCTGTCTCTTCTGTGTTGTGCTCATCTATAAGGTGATATTCAAACGATAACGAAAGTAGAATAATACATCTGCAACTAAATGTATCCATCCATTGATGAAACTTCGAAAGTCTTGCGATTTCATTCACTTGATACAAGTTCCGTAAAATTCATTCAAGATGAACTCTCTTCAGTTCTTAACAAAAACTTTCGTTCAAATTCTTACTTTCCATGTCATCAATACAATACGATAACAAATATCACATGAATACAATCAAACACTCACACCAACTAATTGGCACTCCAATAGATACGCATTATGCCAACAAAAAAAAACTGCAAACTGCATCAACTAACTGAAAACAGTGAAGATCTTTATATGGCATTGACGTGATTTTGGCAGTGATTTAACGACGAGAAAAGAGTTATATAGTGCTGTGATTTTATTTATTCCAATCAACCAACTTCGTTTCAGTGATATTTTATTAGGAACAATTTATCGATATGTTTAGTGGTAATGACCACTCATTAAGTGCACACTCAAACATTGCACAATTGAGCTTAAGTCAATACTTTCACTGAATATAACGGTCATGCGAGAGTTGAGATTCGAGACGTGCCAAGGAGTATAGAATTGAAGACTGAACCGATTTTGGTTCGATGGATGGATGGATGGATGGATGGATGGATGGATGGATGGATGGATGGATGGATGGATGGATGGATGGATGGATG
>UYRR01031154.1:5303-31762 GCA_900617985.1 Anisakis simplex | reverse complement strand
AATATAATATGGAAATGAGTCTTGTTTCCTCGATATCTCCCGTTCACTATCATCATTATCGAATCGAAGAATTTCCTCTTAATAAAAATTCAATGAAGATGAAAACGAAAATGAACTGAATCAAAACTAAACAAAAATATCATCAGATGCGATAGAGCCAATAAATTAATCCGTTTGATTCATTCTGCTATCTTCAATACTTCTTCAGTGTATTCTTCTCCATATTCTTCATCTACTAATCTGATCGATCCTATTATTCGTTCGCCTATCTCTGTACATATGTACATTTATTTTCATTCAAACGAATTCCCAATTTATCAACTCCAATACCATGTAATGAATTTGCATAATTTCAATTAACTCCAAGCAACAAAATGATCAAAATCATCATTTTGATTGTCGTTTAAGCTAATGACATACATATCATACACTCAAAAACATGTTCATCTATTAATGTACTTATAAGGAATCGCGCAAAAGGAATCAAAAATAAACTATAAATTTTGAGAAGCGAAATTAGAAGATGGATGCGATGACATATGGCAGAGAAGAAGAATGTTTAAGGAGGGTATGAAGGGGATGAAGAAAATGGATAGGATAACAATGAAGGAGGAGAAGATGATGACGATAATGATGAAATAATGTCCAAAACTGAATAAATAAAACAAAAATCCAAAAATTTCGCGCTCTACCACCCTTATGTTCTATTCATTTTTAATCAACTTATCCAAAACTATATATAACCAAACTCAAATGACTATTTCTCTCTGCTGCATTCTCCACTTATTCGCTTATTTATTTATCTATTTCAAGGCGAATAATCATGACGCGGCATCGATCACAAAGAGTGAATTTATTTTTCATTCATTCGTTTATTTATTCATTTACATGTACAATCATTCGAACCAACTTAATTTCTACCAATCTTCAAACAATTGAAACAAAAACCAAAAAACAACAACGATTCACGTTATAATTCATTCTGGCTCGAATACCATCAATTCTGTTTTGTTGATGAACGCACGAACAAGAGACAAAGTGTAAGATGCAAGATGCAGCAGCAAAACAAAGCGACAAAATGATGATGATGATTCGAAGCTTCTTCAATAAGAACATATCAGAAAAGAGAATTCAAAAACTGCCACGAAAACTGAATGATTTCATCATGACTTCATATGAACGGCTGTATTTCTAGGGCATCCTGCTCCGATGGAGACTGTGATCCGTTTAATGTTTAGTATTGAAACAAATTAATTTAAATCAAGCAATAAATGAGCAAATACAAAACGCGATATAATACAGTCAAAACAAAATAAATACACAATTAACATATTTTAACCAGCTACGCAGGGAGGGAAGGGGGGCATGATAACCTAATCTAAATCTCACCTGATACCCTATCTCCCCACGAGTCATCACGTGCCACTTCACCTCTTTCCTCTAAGCAATCACAAACGCACAACAACAAAACAAGTAAAAACCATATCAGATGGGACTGTGATATGCTCTTTATCCTTCTACTTGACATGGTTGGTACACGCGTATAATACGAACAATGGAAAATGAGAAAAATAAAAAAAGAAAAACAGTCATCATCTACTGACGTTTTTGCTCAAAATCTGAAAACTTTATATCCAAAATTTTATATTCTGAAAGAACTCCTCAAGAAAATTTATTGCATTCATAGTTTTATTATGAAACATTCAATATCATAGCTTTAACTTCAAATTATTTCCTTTATTCATTCCAATTTGTAAATGAACCAATTTAATTGAATCGTTTAATCGGTTGCTTATTGAGTTTTTGTTCTATTAGTTGTTTCAGTAATTATTTATTATTTTGTACCTATCCAAAATTTTGGATCATTCGTAACACTTATTTGAGATTGATGATGACCGTATGAAAACGCAAATAAAACGTACCGATTTGTTCGCCGCTCCAATCCATTAATAAAATAACAAAAAGCAATCAAAATAGTGGGATGGGGTTGGAAACCACCTGAGAGGGCGCGGAACCTCCCAACTCGATCGTTTCCAGATAGTGACTGGTGACTGCAACCGGTCACTGCCCTGGCTTCCCCAAAGAACCGAATTTCATTGGTTCCATGACCGTGAGCCTTGCGGAAAAACTCGCCACTTAAAACTGATCGCCCCCTCAACTCTTCTCATGAATTCTAACCAAAAATTTCTTAATTTCTGCACATTCTCTTCAGTTATTTCACACATCTAATGGAATCTGTGAACCAAATGAAACGGATGTAAAATCACATAATGGAATATACACAGTTGATATTTATCACGAGTGCCTTTTAAATAACTGAATATAACTGAACGGCATCATAAACACATGTACATAAATAACTGTCTAGATGAAAAGCATGCAAAATCTCAGAGGGGTGACCAGTCAGTTTCCTGATAAAATGAATACAGAAATCGCTAACTTGATCAGCAATCCTCCACTATATCACCAATGATGGTTAAGTTTGTCGTCGACTGGTTAAGTTTTCATGGAGAGACTGAAACCAGCACGGTGCTCTCCGACCCTTCCTATTCATCCAGGCCTGGGACCGGCACTAGTTCACGCTAGATTCAGTCGATAAACCAGGTGTCTAGGTTGAAACTTCAAGCTCTTAACTTAACCATCAATCGCGTCATTTGATTACGCCAATAGACGATGACATTAATAGCAATGACGATCTTGACTGAACGGTAAACTGCGATAAGATGACACGCTTATAACAAGCACAAATGTGATAACCATCGCTAAACTGTCACCAAAAATTTGAGTTCGACGCAAATAATTTGAAATTAATAAATAAATTTTTTATTCACTCGAATGTTGCACTAACAATGAAAATACTTATTCTTCTCCTTCTTCTTCGAACATTCAGCCAATTACTTATTCATTAACTCATTATTTTATTTTTGTTCTAATTCTTCATCATCATCTTCTTCTTCATTAATAGAAGTGAAAAGAACATAACAAAAACGCCGAAAAGAATAATAGAAAAACGATGCATTATTGCTTATTGCTCACGTTGTTCAACTTGAATTCTCAAGTTGCCATTCAGTCATTGGATTCAGCTAGACAACAACTTCATATGGATGTCGTCTCTCCAGCATCATAAACGTTAAAACTGATACTTGTCTACTTTCATACTTTCAACACTACTCAACTGTACATGCAAAACGGACTACTTGCCGCCTCACCTCCAACATTTTGCTTCTATGAAGCGCATCGTATCCCATTTCATACCGTGCATTTTATCCTTTCATAATGTCATCATCAACGCTTTTTTTCCATCAATAACTATCTATTTATTTGATTACAGGCATTCCCTGCCGAACTAAATAAGCTCTTCATCTGATACACTGCTCACACAGCTTTAAAAAAACCAATCTTAATGAACTTAATGACTGACCAAAAACCATCAAATCAAACAATAACAACCAATTTTTTTCAGAACGCATGATTAGACACAGGCCAAATCGGTACCGTTGTCGACATGCTGTCGCATCGCTCAAAATGAGCGAAAATTTTTCGAAGTCCCAAGGAGAAGGCTCTCTCACGACACTTTTCTTTCTGCTTCTTTTTTCAATGGAGAGGACGGAGAAGCAGAGAGAACCAGCTAACCCAGCCTCAAGAACATTAGTGAAACTGGCTGGTACATCATTCAGATTTCAGGTGAAGTTTCTTCTTTACCAGCGGGATTTGAACCCGTGACATTGTACCAATTACTGGTTACATGCCCGCACAACTGATAAGAGCGAGCTACTTTCATTTACTATTCATGATGTTTTAGATTGACAGACAGACCCTTTCATCAACAAAATTTATATCATACACCAGTTTGAACATGCACTCCTTCGATAATATTCACTCACTCATTTACGTACCGTACCACTTCTCTGATTAAACAATAATAGTCGTGATAGTGATATGACATGGATTCTATAGGGTAAGCAATATGTCATTATCACTATCAGTGTAATTATTATTATATTTATGGTATTCTTCATGCTATTATAACTATTATAATCATTATCATTAATATCAGTTATTATCATTAGTATTAATACCATCGTCAACATTGATTATTATGCGCACAACGAAAATTAAACTGATTATGAACAACAGTCAAGAATGCATAAACATCGTAAACAAATTATTAGGTCTTGTAGAAAGTTCCTGGCCAATTAGAACCAAAATTTCAAAGTTTCATAACTCGGTTCAAAATCAATATTTTTATTCAAAGTAAAATCTGTTCGCCTCTACACATCGCTGCCAACAGGAAACCGGGGTAGTCATCTTTGTAGTATAAAAACATGGATCCCTGGAATCAAAAAATCGACCAACGTCAAGTTTCAATAGGGTCTGATTACGGAGGTTTTTCTTCCGCAAGAAAAGTTCCAAGTTTCTGAATTGATGATAATCTGTTGGCGAGAGGTCCGGAGAGTAAGGCCGATGAGACCGAACCTCGAAATCCAATTGGCGAATCTTTTGCAATGTTGTTCGTGACACGTGTGATCTGGCGTTATCGTGTAAAAGGACCGGACCACTTTTGTTCATCAGTGCTGGCCTTATTCTCAACTACTGATCACTTGCCACCTCGAGTGTATGAGAGCGGTACTCGGCGTCAATGGTTTGCCCACGTCCAGGGAATTCGAAATGCATGACATCGGTGGTGTACCAGAAAATGATGAGTATGATTTTTCATGGGTGTAGCGTCGGTTTCGACATCATTTTTATAGTCTCACCTACGTCCAGCCATTGAGCTGACCTCCACCGATTATCATATTCAATCCACTTTTCATTCACGTAACAATTCCACCAAGGAATGGATCACTGTTGTTCCTGAGCGGCAATGAAGAACAAATTTCCAAACGTCTGAATTGCTGCGCTTCGTCCAGCCCATGTGAAACTCACCGATCCAACTTCCTGACCTTTCCAATCTGCCGTAGGTGGGTTGAGACAGTTTTTTGGCAGACATCGAGTTGTCTTCCATCTGCACCTGCGACTAAATGGGGTCCGACTCTACCACCTCTTTCAATTCGTTGCTGTTGAGGTCTGAAATGTGACCTGACCTCGGCTCATCTTCGAGGTTTATTCCTCCGGCAGCGAACTTCTTGAGCGAATCCCCAACTGTGGATTTGAAAGTGGTTCCCTCACTAAAAGCTTTGTTGGTATTAGCCGTCGCCTGCCTACTCGAACGACCAGGTTTGAATTCATAAAGCATGAATCGCGAATTATTTTCTTCTCCATAGCTTGGATTCAATGCTCCGGAAGTCCCCAAATTGAAAGAATGAAGACCAAATATGAGTATATTCAGATAGCGCAGAAAATTGGATACAGAACGACGCATAACACTAAACACAAGAACTCTGCAATGAAATGCAACTGATATAATGAAATGTTTCATTATATCAGTTTGCCAGGGTAACTGTCCAAGAACTTTCTCTAGACCTAATAATAAATTCAAGTCAACCATATGGCTCAATTAAACAAAATTCAATTCACAGTGAAAAGCGGAGAGCATAAACACATAAGCAAACGAGTGAATTCAAAAGAAATTCAAGTCAAATATGAACAACAATCAAAATTGATCCAACAGTGCCCATTAATCTCATACGAAAGATGACGCTTTCCTTATGTTAGATATTCAAAGCATAAATGCCACTCACGTTTTACATTTACCATACTTCATCAAGTTTATCAGTCATACTAACAGTAACTGCTTCATTCGAATTCATGACCATTTCAAAGAGGTACAAGCTGAGTTGAAGCGCTGTTGATACTTCGTTATAACACGCGTTAAGGGTTTGATCATCAAATTGATCATCATCTTCTCAAATCAAATAAAATCAAGTTCAAATTCTCAAACAATAAACCGACACTTTTACCAAATCCAACCAATTAATAAGTGCATCAAGCGAACAATTCAGCTAACCACCAGCAACAGCCGTTAGTCATCACTCACATCGTTCCCTCCTAATCGTCCGATCATTTAAAACCGAATAATTAAAAAACACCTACTCCAGGAAATACATGAAATGCGGATGATGAGGCAAATGAATATAAATTGCTCACAAATGCTACCTTTCTACAATATTGGTTTGTTGCTCAATTTCATTCCGTCGAACATCTTCCAGCAACAATAACGACCATATGAATAATCAACTTTATCGTTTAATCAATCAAACATCCGCTATATACATAAGTCACGTTAGCTAACCGAATAAACAAACGCACATTCAATGTTTTGTTCCGCTGAATCCACTGCATCAAACCCTTGCGTGGACAAAAGGACATGTAGATTAGAGATAAGTGGGTACGCAGACGCGGAAACCATCGTACGATAAAACTTCATTTTTCATCTCATCTTCTCATTATCAATATCATGTACTCATAATCACAACAGTTTCTTCAATTCCTGATGGTCTTGTAACTCCATAATCTCAGCTAATCCGTTTTCTAAACGTTGCATTTTAGTGGACTTCAGCTAGTTAACATATCGTTCGATCACGGACGCAGCTCTTTCGTTCCCATTTTTCGAACATACTCTGCGCTAATTGAACGACGCACTTTTGACTCATGATACAGAAACACTAGGTAGGTTACTAAACAGACGGTGTATGATAAGACCACAACTGCACTTGATAACATCAAGTTGTCATGCATTTAATAAACGCAGTTATATTATGCAATTTCCACTACACATCCATCTCATCAAAAGTATTGCTTCAAATCTTCGCAAGCAAAAGCTCATCACCGGCAAGCTAACTGTGACTAACTCCCAAATGATTAGCACCATTTAGATCAGTAAACTGATCCGACACTCCTAGATGAAATACATTCTCGTCGAATTCATAATGAAACGCCGCACCAACGAATCGTACAAATTGAAATTGTGTAGTACAGATGAAAGGTTATTCAGCATCAACTATATAACATATGTAACTGAATAACAACAAACATAATCTTACATATATATATTAAGGTTATTTCAAAATTAAGCGTACATTAAAATGCAATTCAGATTTTTCATAATATAGGATAGATGAGATGGACTTCATTCAAACACAAGTTGTGAATACGTAGGTAAGCTGGTACATAAACCTCTCTGTGCAATTATCTCAACACATCACAGAAATATGATCGCTAAAATGTACAAGTAACAAAATTAAATCAATAATGATCCCATTTCTTTTTGTTCTTTCACTTCATACCATCCATTGCTTCATCAAACGATAATGGACTAAAACAGCCGACGACAATATACTGCAGAAAAATGATAATGATAATAATGATACAACAATAAGGTAACAATACAATAATAATTTGACAAATTAACCAGTCAAATTAATTGTGAATGTTATTTCAGGTATAATAAGAGTAGATAAATACTTATAATTCTGATAATGATATAGCAACAGTCAGTCAGCCAAAGGAAAGATGTTGCACGAATGACGTGATTCAGAAGAGAAAAAATATATTAATTAATGATTAGTGATGGATCAAACGATACGAAAAGCATGATAACGGAAGAACAAATAAGAGATATGATAACAATGGTCGAGCAGAATTACAGTAGCTCTAGTTAGCTGATATTTCAGTATCGCTTGGATATCGGAAAGCTTGTGATCAACGACCATAAAATACAGCAAATATTGAAGACGGTAGTGATAATAATAACAATGAAAATATTAATAATAAAAATAATGATAAGAGTGCAGAATGACATATAATAACAATAATAATAACAAAGAATAATAATTATATGGGATGGTAGTAATAGCATTTACATCAAAAATAACGATAATGATAATAATAATAGCAATCATGAACAATGATAGGTATCATAATCGCCGCAAGTGACAATAATAACAAAATCATTAAAACAATAATAATAACGAGAAAGTTGAAAGATCATTTTGATGAACACCATATCTGAACGAAAAACCTCGACTTCATAGTACAAAAAATATTGACGAATGAATAAATCATTGCTTCATAACAATACAATGAAAAAATCCAACATGCTTCAGTGAAAACCAATTACTAAAACTGATAAATTTAAATCAACATGAATACACATACAAGCACACATTGATACGATGAACGAATAAATGTACGATCAAAAAAATAGCAACGGTACCAAATGGAACATATTTCACTTGATTCATCCAATATTCAAATGCAAACAATGAAACGAAACATAAATGGACAAATACATCACTGAAATTTAAATTTTTAAATCATCACCTATTTCCATTCTCATCACTACTGTTGTTATGGTATCAGTGCACGGTTAACATTATCAGTATGATAACTATGTCATAATAATGTCAATAACCATAGTAATAATAGTGAGTGAATGAATCTCAATATCAAACAAACAAGCAATCAAATAAACGAATGAATAAATTAATAAACAAATCAGCACAATGATTATCTTGATCACTGCAAGACATTTGCAATTGTATCGTTATCAAGATGCGGAAGTGTCGTAGTTGCAGTTGTTGTCGATACCGTTTGATTTGTTGTTGCACCCTGCCAACATCCAACATTATTCCACTCTTTATCACTCATCATATCATTGCTGTTAGTGCTCATCACTGTAACTAATTCACCGGATATCGAATTCTTGTAACTAGCGTTAGCATTATCACTCTTATAACTAATACCGTTACCACTAGCATTATCATTACTAATATTATAGCTAATATTACGATTGGCAGACGGCATACTGATATTACTGGTCACTTCCAACGGTGTCGATGACGATAAATGCGTCCGAGTATCTCCTGTTGTTGCGTCCATATGCTCCATTAAACTACCCATATAATCACTGCAATTTCACAATTCGAATTAATTCTTTTCCGTTTCTTCAAAAATTTCAACGAACATGTTTATTACTCATAAATCCTCCAACAATAAATCTGCACCAACTTACGTGCAATTTGAATGTTCATGCCGTTTAGTTGCACAAATTCGTTCTTCAAACATATCGTGTCGTTCTGTCTTTTTCCAAATATAATAAAACTGCACCAGCTCACCAACTGTCCTATAAGGTAACTGAAAGAAACGAATAACAACAACATTGATAATAACAACAGCTGAAACAAAACTGTACAATAACAGCGATAAAATAGAAATAAATGTACACTCAAACACTTTTCTACCCACAACAACCTCCTTTTCTACTTTTCTACACCATTCTTTGCAACTGGCCGAGGCTGTGGTAAATATAAGCAATAACAAAAATCTCACAACGCTAAACAAATCGACTGCATGAATAAAACTTCAATGAATTGAATCGCAATTTCAAACGATAATGTGAAGTGAAATTAATTCAACCTGAGAGCGTTGAATGATGAAGAAATTTTTGCCGTGGAGTCGCATCCCTTCCTCGAATAACTGACAGTCCTGAGAAACGAAACGAAAAACTTGTTAGTGCACACCAGGATCAGTATATTCATCATCTACTCAGCTGTTCAAAATTAAAATTTGATACTCACAAGCCCTTATGACTGAACGAAGAGAACACCATAACACCAACATCAATATCGCTTACATGAAGACACCATGAAAAACATCGAACGGCTTCGAATAATTCACTTAATCACTAATTTTTTCAGATCGAAAGTAGTAATACCACTTTATAGTGAGCACAATGTAGTGATAATATCAATAATGATGAAATAATGGTAACAAAGTCAAGTAGTAATCATAAACTCATAATATTCATAGCATAAATAACGATAGCGATGAATGGAAAAACTCACAGTATCAGTCCATTTTGACGGATTCGGCCCAATGTTCATTTGTGGTGCATTTACAAGTGGGAAAGGGTACAATGACATCGCTGCCTCTGCATCATATCCAGTATCCATATAAACTCTACAAAGAAATCCCGATCATCTGAGATCTGTCCTAAGTCCTAATCATTTACATCAATGATAATTATAGATTTTAAAAATTCCATATTTCATGCTTTTCATTCAAGTCTTCGTGAGCTGCAAATGGGATAGTGGGTGACTAATGGATGCACAACGATTTTAATATACATGTGAGATTTTCCCTACGATGGCTCCGAAATGAAACATGATCCTTCCATCATAATTGCGGTAAGTTCGATCAAATTTCACGCTCTGACTACGAAACTGACTGATTTGATAGTAAAGAAGAATAAATGATGAATGAAATACAATGAATCGACAGGTGATAAGTCTAACTTCAGCGCGTTTTCGTCGTCCCTCAACGGTTGTTGCTGCTGCGTTTGAGCGCTTAGTCTCGACAGATCAGCCGTCTGCGCAGAAACACTTGAATTGAACGCCATTTCGTAGAAAGTTCGTAAAAACATTTCAACATCATAACCAGTCCCATTACATTTCGTTGTTTTCGCTGATGTTGAAGGAGGAGGGGGACGCCAAAGTAGTAATTCTCTCTCAGCACCTACACAGATATTTCATGTATTTATTCATAATATATTCATCATTCAAAATCCAGCACAGATGCCGAACGACTGAACTGATAAACTGCATTCACAAAAACTGAAACAGTACAACCGTGCAGATAATAACAACACGAGTAAACGATGAGGATAATAAATAATCGCATAACTAATGGTTGATTAGTGCTAAAAACTAACAAGGATAATTAATATCAGGTGCAATAAATGCAGGAATTGTGGCTTGGTAGAAAGGTCCTTGACGAACGTTCTTCCTCCAGGGATCAGGCGGAACATATTCATCATCTTCTTCATTATCTTCTTCATCCGAGAAATATCCTCGTGAATCCGTTTTTCGTTTTACTTTGTTCGTCGTTGTCGATACCATCCACGACGACGACGTCGCACAACCATCTCAAACCGAAGTTTCATTATTGGTATTCTTTCAAACATATCATACGATACGGCAACATCATTGCTTAAAACTAGAGAAAAACCACACAAATTCATCTGCATCAGCGTATGCATCATTCATAACTCATAAACTAGACATCTAAACGAGAACACTTAATTAAACGTAACCCAGTTTGATCATTAATGTAAACAAGTAGATTAATTAATGTATACCAATTTGTTATCTGTTATTCGGATAATGAGCGGTTGGTCTACCGATCACTCTGCATGATTGGCAAAACGTTTATCGTGGTTACAATTCTTTACTGGATTGCTATTTAGCTAACTATATTTAGCTATGCCAAATATTTACGACAATAAGCATTTATTACAGCGTGGTTGTCAAATGTCTAATATGCCGGTTGCGATGGATCTATTCGGTTAAATTAATTAAAATCGTTGTATATCATTGATCCCGAAAGATTAATGGTTTACTATTGTCGATTGTTTCAAATGGCTACTTTGAGCGATCATTGGACGCATGTTCAATCTGTCAAACGGATTGTATTTTCGGATTAATTGCTCTACACCCCTATGGTTCGCCAAATCAGTAATCAAGTTAGATGATTCTCTGCAAAAATACCGTTAGCTACGCTAGAAGAAGCATGCCAAAGAAGGAAAAACTTGATACCTGTAACATTGGTAATAACATAGAGGCATCAGCTTGCAATCAGTTGAATAAATAAATACATACCAGCGTTAGCTCCGCCATTGATATTCGAAATACTAGTCGTGTCATCAGTTTCAGTGCCTTGAGGTGTCCCAGCACTATCCTCAGAATGCGCAGACGACGACTGCTCTTCATCATCATCCACTTCATTGTCATTGTCATCGTCGTCATCTTCTTCAACAACAAACTCACCACTCCCATAATATCGCCTTCTCAATTCTTCCACTGATAAATTCGCATCATCTTCTAACATCTTCAACTCGTCACGATAATCCTCTTCTGGATGCTCACGCTCTTCCTCATCAAGTGTTCCTGCAAATTTTCTACAGCTTAAAATGAGCTTCACAGCGTCCATCAACAGTTCCTTCAACTCATCGCATTGCCGTCGAACATGGATTAAAGTACATCAACAAAATCAAATGACCATGCTCAGCGTTAACAGAGATAAATTCCAAAAAACCTTCATCATCGTAGATTTCTTCAGCTTCTTCATAATCCTCTTCTGTGTATGACGACGCATCAGTTATTCTCGAATCACCGTGTTCTTCGTCCGTCATACTGTCTCTTCTGCAAACAAATTCACACCAATCAAAACTCATCCACAAAGCTCTTCAACGACCATATTTTAAAAATCGAGCTCCTTCAATCAACAAAACTTCAACTTTCTTTGAAAATTTCACGTACACGCGACGCATGCGAAGTGATCAAGCGTACGGAACAATACGCACGCGCGTTTTTTTCCGTTGTCACTTTGCTAGCGATAAGTCTTTTGCTTGTGGGTGTGGTTTTAATGAGGCGAGAATTGGTATTTACAGAGCCTTTTACGGTGAAAAGGATGTGTGTTGCGCTAAACTCATGCTGCCAATAAGGTTAGAGCTGACCTGGTGCGAGTGTTGACACCGATTCAGACACTTTCGAAGAGCATTCGTGCTCTTGAACAGTTCGCACTGAAAAGTACGGTGATCGCATCAGTAATCAAAGCACAAAGAAATTTTCGAATTACCCCTGAGAATACGAAGTGCTACTAAACATTTCGCACCATTAATTCCGAGTCTGGAATTAATTTCAGGACTACCTTTTGAAGCGATGCAGTCAGTTAAATTTGTAGCATGCCGGCTGAAATAATATGTACATCTATAACCGTGGCGAATCTGGCATGTAGCTATAGGTTGAGAGTTGAAGTGGATAAACTGAAATTTACTAGCAGAAGTACCGTTATCACTCGGTGTCTATCTGTATTCTTTCTGTGGAGTTTAACAATCGGTAAATTCAACCTTCGTGGAAAAGTCGGGAACGTAACTGAAATTTTGACAGATTGAACCTTACGTTATGGATCCAATACACCATGACAATACATAAGATAGTTTCATTCTTTGATAGAGAAAATCGGCACTAATTACACAGTAACAAAACGAATAAGAAGAAAACCATTATAAGAATGTGTTCCAGTGTAGAACAGAAAACACTAAAAGAAATTAGTTTTTGAGTTTTTTCTCGAAAAAAATGGAACGATGAAATAAATACAAGAAACATTTGAAAAATAACACGCCTTGTATCGAATTGGATAAATACATGTCTCTCCTTATGAATTCGTGATGATTCAAATTTTTGACTGTATTCATTATAGAAAGAAGGTGAGCTAGATGAATGAGAGTCAAAAACGTTGCAATTTGCATCAGCAAGGACTATGCAGATAGTCGTCGTCTGTCTGCTATGCAATGAATTCGATCACCAATTCATTCCTACTTCAACTGAAACCGTTCTCATATCTCCAACTGTATCACATTTCACAAAACAATTATCACACATAATAGATCCGTCGTCATCGGCAACCTCATTATCACCATCAATATCATCAGTATTATCAAGATACATATTGCACTTGTACTTAAAACATACATACATACAAATAACCAGGTACGTTTGTTAGCTAGCAAATAACACAGCTGAAATTTTTTTGTTTGCTTTTTCATGTTTCACAACAAATATTTCTTGAGAAAATGAAATGTCAGTCATTAAATTGCTGTTGTTATTGCTCGAATTCCTGCCGTCTGATTGCTGTTGTTATTTTTGTAATGGTGTTACAATTCGACTTTGTCGTCGGTAGCTTTCGATGACGAAGAAGAACGAAACAGAAACGAAGAAGAAAAAACCTTTTGAATATTGGGAAAATTTTAATCGCTGATTTGAAATGAAAGAAAGAGCACCGATTTTTTCACATTCTTTCATCCCCGAAAAGAATGAAATTTTTCTTATCGTTAATTGAAAGAATATTTCTGATTCAAATTGATTCAGAAAACGATGAAACATAAATAATAGTAACAACAATCAAGAAAAAAATGCAATCTTCAAGCACCGATTTTGTTGTATTTTCTTTTTTTTTTCGTTTGCTTCTATAATTATCCAAGGAAAACTTTCACTCATGCAACTCAGTAACACATAAAAAGACGTCCGCATCCACAAAAACGATCACTTCACGAATTTTTTCCCACTCAATTTTCATTCCAAATTTTGCTTCATCGCTGTTGGCTCGCTTTCTAATTCCACACATCTCTTCCTCGTCTTTGAGTGCTGCCTGAACAATTAATTACCAAGTTGACAAACCAAAAGTAATTTAATCCAACAAAACTATGGTACTTTTTTCACAACAAGCAGTTTGCGTCATTTTCTCGGTTCTTCTTTCGATTGCTCTTCAATCAGCTCACGCATTTCTCATACAGGTAGGTTAACAGTCTCCGATCCATTATTCAAAACACCATGCATCTTTAGCATTACTGCAACTGTTATTATTTCAATGAAACAACACGCATAAAACATAAACTACTAGTAAAATCAATTTAAAAGCAAGTGAAAACAAAATAATGTTTTTAGTCATTTTAGCTAGAGTTGACATAGCTTAAAATATTTCAGTGTGAATGTCAGTGTATACCAGACTATTGCTCAAAGACAGTACCACGGCAGTATTGTCCTTGTGCTACTGCGGATACCGTGTATCAAGGTGTTCCATGCAATCCAACAATTAGCTCAGCTCCATCAAACATTATTATCTACGGTTCCACTCAGCAGCAACAACAACAACAATTTACTTATCCTGTCGTTATCACTCAACAAAATCCCTTCTATCCACAAATAACTTATCCTCAGCAAACGCCTTTGCTCACGAATTCAAATCCATTTTATATAACCATTTCCCAACAACCCTCCAACTCGATTAATACAGTAAATCTCGGTTCACTTGGAATATTAAACAGTTACCAACAACAACAACAACAATTTACCACCGGTACAGTAACACTGAGAATACCACGTACGTGAAAATTCTTTTGTCTAGCGTTTAAACCATGTATGACTTGTAGTAAACATTCCTGCATGGATTATATTATTTTCCTGCATTAAAGCAAAACATTTATTCTTTGATGGTATAACCTCATCGTAAAATGCAGTCGCTGAAAACTGCAAGATGAAGTGAGGACGTGGGAGAGAAGGAAGCAAGAAGAGAGGGCATAGAGAACGTAAATGAAGCCTAAATTCAAATCTAAAATTCCTCCTCTACTTGACAATTTGTCTTTATTGCTAACAACCTTAAAACAGAGTGATTACTGTAGTTGGCATTATCATCAATATACGTTCATAATATCAATGAACCTTGATACTGTTGAAATTCAGAAGAGATTCTCAACTACTGTCAACCGAAACAGAATCCATGTCCTCTTGGTGAACCAAACGTGCAGGTGGTTGACAACTGTACCAATTACCCGAACACACAAAGTTAGTGAATGGAACTGATTAAATAAAATTTATTTAATTGCCATTAATATATTACCATCAACATTACTTATATTGTCATTGTTATTTTAATCGCTGTTTTCACCGTTAAAATTGATATAATAATAACAATTATCATTTCTATTATTATGATTATTGTTATTATTATATAATAATAGTAGTATTACTATTATCATTATTAGTATTAGGATTAGTACTGTCACTACTGTTGTCATTAATTTCAGGTATCCGCTGTATAACAGTCGATGAGATTCGTCGCTTATTCATTTGTGTGTGATAATTTAATAAATCGAAATGAATTAAGAATGGATTTTATTGAAAGCATAACAAGCATCACCATCAATATGATGTCAAGTGAAATCAAATTCATCACTCACTAAAATGCTTTCAATTTCTGAAAAAAATTCACGGTTTTTGTTATTTTCGATTATAATACACACATAAATACATATGATGATAATTGCTTCATGACTGTTTGCTTTTTGAATTATTTTATTTTATGGAATGATCAAAATAAAGTTAAATTAATATTGCTAAAATTCATTCACACAAAAATTTTTGCTTACATCCAAAATTAAGTAAAGACAAACAAAAACAATACTAAAAATAATAATAAGAATAGTGGTAATAATAGTAAAGACAAAAATATAAATCCCAAAAACATTCGCAACATTCGACTTTGATCAATCATATCGATAATCGTCGACGGGCTTCAAACCGTAATTTTTCGTTGGCACAATGCACTTTGATCACTACAAAAATAAATTTTATTCCCGAAATTAATACGAATCAATACTTGTAAGATCGTTTATAATAGATAGAATGAACGTAGTAATTAATATTGATGATATTAATAACAATAATAATAGTCATGATACCAGTAATAATAATAATAATAATAATAATAATTATTATTATTATTATTATTATTATTATATTGTCATTATTATTATTATTGCAGAATTGTTCAAGTATATTCAAGCAGGTTAAAATGATGACATTAGAGATTCGTAACAACCCCTTCTTTCACCTCCTTTACGTGTTTTTCTTTTGGGTAAACAATCTGCAATAAAGAGATAACTTTATATCATAATTATCAACAATTGCTGTTATTATAATTTCCTTACTGTAACTGAGAGCGTACTTTCTTTAAATAGAAATATTGCCCTAAAGGAGAACAAAATGAATGATAGTATAGGATCGAACGACAAGCCTCTAAATTCAGTGTCCCAACGTCGAAAGGTTTACGAGGAACACGACCGACTGAGACGAACGATTTTGGGAATTTTATCCCGAAACTGCGATAGCCTTTCTAAAAGAATGCTTTTATGTAATCATAGATACAAAACACACAAATGGAAGAGTAGCCATTATACCACCTCAAGATGGTGGTCTTGATTCTCTATATTGCGTTAGCAAAATTAGACACTATGCCACTTTTGTGATCGCTAACTACATTCAACTTTTATGAAGATGAGAAAATGCTTTCTTTCACAAATAGCCAATATCGCCAGATGAATGCGAAACGACCGATGCCAAACGAGGAAGGTACAATGTATTGCAATTGTATTGTTATTTGTAATATTTTTATTAGTGAGGCATTCAGTTATATTGTCGTGTTGAGTTAGTGTTCGTATTCGAGGTAAATGCTAGTCAAAATTATCTCAAAAAAGGAGCAAAAATTCAATCACATGAATGCATATGCGAAAATGTTTCGAAAATTTTTAATGTTCAGTCAATAAAGTTTTGTTTCGCTACATAATGAATGTGTAATAGCAAGAACAATTGTTGGGTGTTTGATTCGTTCGATTATTTATTTCTCACAAAAGCTAAACGAATCGAATGAATAACAACATCGTTAATAGCAGCAACAGCAGTTGCCATTTGTTTTTGTTTATTTATATTCTCTTATCAGCACATAAATACGCAAATAAATCAATACATTTCCAAATAGTAATAATGAAAATGGTAATAGTGATAATAATAACGATATGATGGTAACGATAAGAATACTGATACTAACAATAATGCTTTACTTACTTTCTTCTCAGCCATATCGCATCGGTGAAAAATTCTTATGAATGGTTCAATATCGCCATTTGGACGACCGACCGTATCACCTTCCAAGTTGAATTTACCGGTAACTTTCGATGAGACTGTATGAGCAAGCACCTCACTTGCGTCTGCATAACGAAAATTTTCATTATTGATACTTTTTTTTCAACGATATTATTTTTCCGCAACTTTTCATTCAAATTCACTGCATTTTGACACCCTTTCATTTTATGAATGGCTTAAATGTTTCAGATTTTACGTTCCAAAATGTTTCACATCTGTTTCCAAATAACATCAAAAAACTTTTCGTGAGAACGTGCAACAAAAATTTCTCATTGGAAAAACATTCAAAATCTTTCCTAAAAACGCATCAAAAATTTTTCATTCAAGGCCTTTTGTTATATTTAGAAGTTGGATCAATCAGTAAGTACTCATTGATATATGCAACTGTGACAGCGATTATTTGGGATTTTGTTTTGATAAAAGAAAATGACATTTCTTCTGCTGTAATGAAAAAAAACGATGCAAATATAATGAAACTGAACGGCTGAACGAACCATCAGTATAATTTCTGAATAATTGGACTTTTACATCGCCTGCCGGGTGAGTGCCACAAAGAAGCGTACCTTTTGCTGCAGTCGAACGAGTCATGATCGACTGCGCAAATTTTGGAATATCGGATGAAACTGTTTGTATGTGTGTCGTGAAACTGATCACAAACACTACATGAAGGGCGATCATCAATTTCATCTCAAATGATTACACATCTGGTATCGTTAATACAATACAAATACTGTTGTTATTATTCATAATACTATTTTCACTATTATTATCATTACGTATCGAGAAACGAGTGCTTGCAAAATGGGTAAGAAAAATATTCTGACAGTGAGGATTATACAATAACAACGACAACGGTAATGAAAATAAACATTATAAGAGTGAGCATGATAATGATAATTCTCAAGTCCATTCCATTCAAGTTTGATTGGATTTTATTGGCGTGATAGAAGAGATTCTTTTCTCAGTGGTTCTTCAAGAACGCGAAAATGTTGAAGAAAGACAGTTTTGAAATGATACAAGTGGATTGTTTTTGACTGTTATTACACTTGATGAAGCTGTTTTCGTGCATATGTTGTTGGCTGCTGTGAGTTAATTAATTAATGAACAACTATTGTGAAGATTCTATTTTTAAGCGGCCAAATGCGATAACGTTTACAAATTACAAAAATACTCAATCTTAAGTACGAAACAAATGTTAGATTGACTAATTGAACGATAGATAGTTTTTATATGATTAAGAAAACAACAAATAGCTGGACACACTTATTCACTTCATTAATGGATTATCTCATTTATTCATTCATTCTTTTCTTCGCTAATAGCAGAAGAATACGTCAGTGTTCCACTCACAATATTGCTCATCATCAATTCAATTCTGAATTTAAGTGTTGCACTCATTTGACTGTTTTCATTTTCAACAATCTGTGTTTTGGATGTTCACTGCATATGAGTGGGCTTTTATTTCATTTTTCAGAATCTATCATTAACATTGTCATTATCAAATTACCACCAATTGTTCGCTGAATAAATGCTTATTTATCATTGCTTAATGAAGTTGCAAACTGACAGCGAGTAATTCGCACAGATAGGAATGTGATTGGATGCAATTCACTTGCTAGTTATGTGTAAGCGTTGGCTTAAAAATTAAAAGCTTAAGCGCATCCAGCTAACATCTTAATAATATCAATCAGTTCAGCAACATTCTAAAAATCCGCTGTTGCTGTTATAACTTCTGTATCATTTATCACTAACACTGCTATCATTTTTCGCACACTGAATCATTCACTGCATTATAAACATCACTCCACTTGAACGACTAAATCCTTCATTATATCCTCATTTCATTCGCATTCGTTTGTCCCATTCATTCTTTTTACTTATGCCGCTTACTGGCTACTTGCTCACTGCGTCCGCTCACGCGTATCGTTCCCAACATGCTCACATTTTCTGAAACTTACAAAATACCCCCCCCCCCCCTTATTGTCTCTTTCCCCATACATTGCTACACAACCATCTAGATTCACAATATCGATATACAACTGTTACCGATCGCAGCAATAAAATTAGCAATATTAACAGTCATAATAGCAACTGAATCAATTAAAGGATGAACTACACATACCTCGTAACATTATTACTTGTACTATGTACATATGAAGCAATGGCGATGCGTAAGCAAGGTGTTGCAGTCCGAGGACAACTTATGTGTGGATCTTCACCTGCAAATCACACCAAAGTGCGCATTGTTGACATTGACACTGGTCAGTTTATTCATTCATTTATCCATTATCATTACTAGAATATTATCATTAGGAATTCGCATCTTTGCCTTCTGCATGTGTCCGTTTAGACTTGTAGATTTTATTGTCATCATTGAACAGATCTAATGACTTATTACTATCAGTGAACGAGTGAGAAAGTAATTCGTTATCTTTGCACACTTTTACTCGTTTACTGATATTGATAAGATGCCCAAGACAACTTCGTCCAATCGGTTTTTATGATTAAATGATAACCACCGCGTAGATGTTGGAATAGAAGACTTGTCACCAACCAATATTTTGTAATACTTAATTTGATAATCTGTAGCTGACGGCTGATGAATATATTTATGAGATGATTGCGTATTGTCAGGTGAACGAATATAGTTATAATAAAACTTTGTATAGACCTCAACGGTAGATGAATATTCGAAATGATCTCTTGTCTACAACAGATGAACCGAGAATAAAGGTTCAAAGAGACCATAAATCATTCAAACACCATCGCTATATCTTGCCGTCAGTATTTGCTCATAATTAGCTAAAGTTCAACCGTTGGCACAAGTTTTCATTCTTTTCAGGCCCAGATCCAGACGATACCCTCGATGAGAAATTTACAGACGGCGATGGAAAGTTCGAGCTGAACGGATACACTCGCGAATTAACGTCTATCGACCCCGTTTTGTACATATGGCACGACTGTCTTGATGGTCTTACGGTATCTTTTGTAGTGTCACTCAAAACTTGCTGATACTACGTTTTAAATCAAGCTAACTTTTGACGCGAATTTTAGTGTGAGCAGCCTTTCGTCACTTATGAATACGAGTATGAAGAAATGAGTACTTATGAAAAAATAAACAAATGAATGTGAATAAATCATTGAGGTAGCAAATGAAAGTATATAGAACACTATGCAGTGATAACCATTAAAAAACATACTAAATGAAAAGTTTATATGCAATTAATCTACGTATGTACACACTTTGTTTTTTTCAGCCGTGTCAACGAAAGATCACCTTTACAATACCAAAAAAATTCATCCATACTGGTAATCCAACACCAGAGCAATGGGTTGACATAGGCGTATTGAACTTGCAAGCGCAATTCGAGATGGAAGGCCGAGAGTGCACTAATTAGATGGTCGATTATTCATTGATCAATTCAATTTGAAACTTTATTCTCTATCGTTTATATCAATTTTCATCAGTATTCATTCTACAAAATTTTTGCACTTAGTCATGATAACAATTCAATTAAATATTGCATTACATCATCAGAATCCACTTCATTTCTCAACAACAATTATCAGTGGTGATGAAACCGTGAATACTGATGAGCACAATAGCAATAACAGCATAGCAGTAACAGTAATAGAAGTAGCGATAATCAGAACGAGATGGGTAATGGAACGAACATTCTGAAAATTTGATCACTCCAATGGATATTCATTGGAACCACAACTATGCATGTCGAGTTCGATGAATATTAGCAGTTAAAATGAGTGAAACAAACATCAGTGACGACACAAACAACAACAATATATTATAACCCAAATAGGGCAGGATCAATTCCGTTAGAATTGCTGCAAATATTCCACCAAGCGGCTGAAAAATATTCGATGCATCAATTATTATTTGACTGAACTTTTGTTCGCGAATGATCAACTCATGCTTTGAACAGATTGTTCAAAAGTAAGCTTAACCTTTTCGCTTTACTAGAGAATGAGATGAAATAATCTTTCACCACCTAACAAGAAAATTGATACAAAACTATAGTGCGAAAATAGGTGCACTCAAATACTTTTCAGGAGAGCATATTGAACTTATTAGGGTTTTTCTACCAAATTTCTCTTTCTTAGCCAGCCTCTTCATAATACTACAACTACGTGAATCATCGTCCTCATAATAACTTACTTGCTAGTAAATCAACTACTGAAAGCAGTCAATCACAACAGCGAGATCAACGTTGCAAAAAACTAATAATATGATTTTAAAAAATGAGAGAATGAACAGAACATACAAGTGCTAATTGAAGGCAACCGTAAACAACACCGAACTGTTCGCTTCTAAAATACTTGTTGGTTGCGTAGGGTAGCAACGTGTACGTTGCACCAATGCACGAAAACATAAAGCAAACCTAAAGGATTTACGATAAAAAATATTAGGAATAATAATAATCTAGCGATACTCAACGATTCAACGATAAAGTGAAATAATCGAATTTGAGTCATTCTTCACTCACCCAATAGGTGAACACCCACCAAATTCCAATATATCTCACAAGGCATAATGAACTCATTAGGGCCGAACCAATTCCACACACAATTATCATTGAGGTTTGATAGGATGCCTAAAATTCACCACTGAAACTCTGAATCACTCACACAAAAGCAGAATTTACTTCACAAACTAGAAGTAAACAAATAATTTTAGGTACATATACATATCCGATTTGTCCAATACACAATTTAGCAATAATACTCATCAATAAATTATTCACACCCCGTCAACGACTTGCCCTGCTAAGACACGACTACCACAGTTGAAAATTGATGCAATTGAGCCGATCATTGCCAAATAAAAATCGTCTTTGATAAATGTTTGACCATATGCCTATAATAATAATGAATAATAATCACAGTAATAATAAGAGTAACAACAATAATCAAATTTTTAGCAATAAAAATAACAGTAATAATAAATATTAACTGAAAATGAATTTCGAGAAGAAAATTTCGATTGAACGAACAAACAAAAGGACGAAATGAATAACTTTATAAAGACCAGAAACGATTTGTGCCCAAGTGTTGTTAAGAAATAAAGTGACGAAAAGAATGATGAAAGTTGAGCTCTTGAAAATATCACGCCACTGGTGATTGCCACTATCATTACCATTACCGCCACTGGTATCGCCATGATTCTTCACTAATAAATCTTCACCTTCCTGCTGTGAATGATGACTGAATTCCGACTGAACTGAGAAGCTTCCTCCAATTAGTTCGTATTCCTGAAAACTTCATAAAATCTTTCATTCATGAGATACTAACGATTCTAGCGATGATAATAACATCAGCAGTAGCATGCAAGAGTAACGATGAAATAACAATAATAAAAAAACTGTAACATTCAATACAACAAACACTTACTTGAACTGGTTTTGCCAGGAGAATTAATCCAATAGATTGAAAAACTGCAAAAATGATAGCCATTACTAAAAACACTTGCGGTACACGTCTCAAAAGATCTTCTTGTGTGAAAATTCTAAAGAAAAACATTATGCATTAGTTTAAATTGCCTGTAATTATTAAGTGATCATTACAGTTAAATAATAACAGTAAAATAGTGGTGTCATACTAAAAGTAAAAATAATATTAAGAATAACAACAATGACAGCAACAATAACAAAAACAGTGATAGTTACAGAAAAACGACACAAACAAATAATTAAGTAAACAAACAAACCCATCTTCGTTAACTGAATAGTTATTCGGATTTATAAATTTTGTTTGAATTGGTGTGAAAATAAATGCCGAAAGTCCAAATCCTCCAACAACCATGCCCGTTGCAAAACCAATTCGATTTGGGAACCACTAAACATATCAATACTTCCACTTATACATTATACTGAGTTACGTAATAATATCACACAGTGATATAGAAATACTGATAACAACAGTCATAATCATAAACACAATAATAATAATAATAATAATAATAATAACAATAATAATAATAACAATAATAATAATAATAATAATAATTCGTGGAACGAAAGCGTCAACTGACTTCTTGTATATTTGTTAGAATGCAGTTGTAAGTGAATCCTTGAGCAAAACCTGTGCATAGGCCAAAAGTGATTAAAAGTAAGCCAAATGAATACTGTATTGTCAAATAAGAAATCGCTATTGAAAATCTGAAGTATGAAATTGATTCAAAAATAATTCGAAGACAAAGCGATTATGAAAAGTAAATTGAAACGATTGCAACTGGAAAATGATAGTAGAAATCAGTGATGTGCAGCACTGAAATCAGATGCAGAAATAAGTTCTTAAAGATTCCATACTCAAAAAAACTGTTGTAGTGTAGCAAGCGGGGTGAGGGATTACATAGGCAAGTACAGTAAATCCCGAAATTTCCACCTCCCTACCTGATAGGATGAGCGCAAATGGAAGGAACAATCAATACGGCAGAGGAATTTGAATTCGTTTGAGTTCAACTTTTTTATGCCCGACCCTCTGATTTGAGTCAATTCAACCCACTTTCACTCTCTCCCAACTCACTTTACTCTAGAAAATGGTCGTGTTCACACTCAAAAATCTATATTTGTGTACTTGATATGATGAATTAATTTGCAATTTGTTATAACAGTAGACCACACACGACAGAGCATTACGATAAGCCACACAGGAAGGATTTTGCGACTAGTTGTTCAAGGGAGATGCAGATAATCCGCTAAGGTAGTGCAGCAGCAGCACTTGCATAAAGCATGGATCTTCGTTTCAGGTGGGTTCTGTCCCATGAAAAATCAATTTAGGATATCCCAGGGTTATTCAGAATGTTCGTCAGATTGGAAAATATCCGAGGATGGTCAACTGAAGTCTTTGTAGCTGCGTATTTCGTCGTTATTATTCATATTAACTGCAGTTCTGCTTAATTAAGATTATCAATGACAACTTCGAGCACAATTTTTGAGCTTAGCAGTGATATGAGAATGAATGAAGTGGTGCATGATCAGCATGCAATTTTGAAAATTTCCTTTCCAGCTCTATGAAGAAGAAAAACAAATGATAGCAAACAATCAATGTAACTTACGTATAAAGAAAAACACCCAAGAAAACGACGACTCGAATCGGCAATTTCCGCTGCAAAAATCCACCAGCAAGCATTGCAAACGGTATCGCACCTCAACTTTAGTTTCATTTTTAATTTTCAAGCAATCCGCAATTTACAAAAATTAATCAATTATTCATTTGGAACAAGCAGCGTTCATATATTGTTTTCAAAATGCTTTATCGGCTTATTTCGTTAATCAATTCTCCAACTTCTTTATGGTCGATCGCCAACCAACTATTTATATGCCAGATTGCTGCGATTATCAATCGAATGAATGATACGTACTGGGAACACCAACCTAAAAACATCTGCAGCCAAATCATCGAGCTTTCACTTTGACCTGGATCAACCCTCCATCGCAAATATGATAGAATATACGGTAAGAGGTTACCTAAACATATACATTCAATTGTTCACGTTTTTTTTTGATATTCAATCAGTTGATCATCCATCCCTTTCGAGAACTTCAAACTGTTGATAAATCATTTAAATTCATTTCGCAAACCTTTCATGTCAGCTCTACTGGTTAGATGATGATTTCAACAGAAACCAACCTAGTGTGTAGACAATACCAGTAGAAAGTTGAATAATTACGCTGCCTAACATCACCAAATACGCGTGATATTTTCGAGGTATTCGTTTCAATAGAATATCATTTGTGTCCATTTTACTTCAACATTTCAGTATTAACAATTGACATAAATTCATCGGTGATATTATTGTCATCACCATTATCAATATTCTTGTTAAGATCATTTTTTGAATACTTCAAGATATTTTGGTGGTGGTATGAGGTATATCACGCTCACTTCACGATTTTTGAATGATATTCGAAAAAGAAAGACACCCATTTCTGTCAACAATCGATGTTATGCATCGACTTGTGAACGGAATGTTAAAATAACATTAAGAAAACTGATAAGAGCGTCAAGAAAGTAAGATACAAAACGAATAAAATGAGTTGAATTGATGAATAAATGAAAGAATACGAATCTTGAGTAAGAGTTTAGCAGTGAAAGCTCATCAAAATGTACTAACTTCAATGACCAAAGCATCAAATTTAGAAATGAATAATTTTATCATTGTGATAAAAACATACAAACTATATGTATTATCAATATGATATGAACTGTTATGATACATACTCATTTCGACGTGTTTATGGTGAAATAGAATAATCTACATGAACAGCTCGTTATCTTTTGTCGATGCTTTATGTGCTTTCTACATCTTATCTAATCGAAGCAACAATCAAACCAAACATTTCATCACTTTTTTCGAAGTAAAAATTTTTTTAAATAGCATTCATTTTCACCGACACAAATATTACACAAAAAGATTTAGAAATATTCACTCATTTGAGCATCTTAAGCGCTGATTTATTAACATTCTATACTATTATCACCACTATGGTTGGTATCAATACTATCAGTGTTACAGATACCATCCACTTTTATCATCACTGATAATGTTCCCTATTTTGATTTTTGCCATTACTGCTATTATTATTATTATTGTTATTATTATTATTATTGTTAGTATTATTATTATTATTGTTATTATTATTATTATTGTTATTATTATTGTTATTATTGTTATTATTATTATTATGAATTATTATTATTATGAATTATTGTGATGAGCTTCTTATGATGGTTTCATTATATGTAACATTCTATCTTAATTCAACGCAATTTGATGAGCGATTCTTTTGAAGTTAGCGGTGTTATTTTGTTTGGTGAATGTCTGCTGGATGACACAATGATATTTGTTGATCAAAATAATAATAATAATAATAATTATTATTATTATTATTGGTATTATTATTGCTATTAAATAATGATAATAATAATAATTATCAACGTTACTATTATAATTATAATTATAAT